>JAUEKW010150051.1:0-10032 GCA_032274785.1 Ajuga reptans
ACCGATATCGATATTTCACCGATATTTCCGTAAAATTGAAAGACCGATATTTCCGTAAAAACTGAAATTTTCGTCCTTGCCTATCAGTAATCTAAGCCACCAAATATGTAAAAGATTAATCTAGCTGCAAGCTTATCTATTTATATAATTTAATTCTATAAATACTACCAAACTAGCCTTAACAATTTATTTTTTGAAATAAGATCTAAAATGTTACGTGGTCAAAATTGCGCCAAACAGGAATCTTTTGGAGCAGATCCGGTTAAAATTTCCACACAAGTCCAAAAATCAACTACCTCCACTCCACTGCAAAATCCGTCATCAGTACCGCAGCAGGGAACCACCATTAGCCGCCGCGAAGCAACCTGATGCCTGGGAAAACTGTGGTGGAGGTCGGAGCCGATGGAGTGGCCATCGTCAAAATTAACAATCCACCTATCAATCTGCTATCAGTTGACGGTATCTCTATTTATTTCTCTACTCAATTTCATGCGCGGAATTTCCAGTTAGATTATCGATAATTTTTGCTATCTAGGTTGAGAATTGCAAGTGATATTTTTTCTTCGGCTCTCGACCTTCAGTGAGCATTGAATAGGAATTGGTTGGTGGTCAATGTTAATGTAATGCTTCAATGCTTTAATATTTTCGTGCACAATTAGGATCCTGATCAGAATCCTCAATCTCATACTGCTTCTCACTGGTTATCAATTCATCTTCTGGTCTATTAAGACAATATATGCATGGTGTTTATAGGAATTTGCTTATTTTCCTTTTGGTTTGAGTTGACTCGGCTACAGTGAGGTCTCGGTTATCCAAAAAGAAAAAAAAAATTCCTTTTGGTTTGAGTTTGATTTAATTGCTTTAGAGGTGCTTCAAAAACTACAGAAGTTATGGAATAACGATTTTTAAACTTGAATTGCAATCAACCGTGAAATTTCTAATGCACCAAAACTGATTTAGAACAGAAAGACCTAAGAGATTACTTCCAATTTTATTTCTCAGGAGCGCTGGGGATGGGAGTATGAAAATATTAAACAAGTTATAAAAGATTTGGTTATTTTTACTTAGGATGATAGCTCATACAGTGAACTTTCGAAAGTGGAGTGAAATCAATATGCTCTGTCCATCATCTCATGTTGATTAATTATGTGCAGAAGATTCGAAAATTATGGCCTCCTCTTAAACCTAAAGTTCTTCTTTAATGGGTTTCTGTTTGTATATTATCAAATCTTCCTTCTCTTTTCATTTTTTGCAACTTTCTTAACTTTTTTTGCAATTTCTCAGTGATGCTTAGCTTAAAAGAGAATGTTGAAGGAGCATTATTAAGAGACGATGTGAAAGCAGTTGTGATTACTGGTAAAGTTGCAGATTCTCTAGCTTGTTACGGTGAGTGATGATTTCACTCTGAATCTAATGCCCCTTGTTTACAAAACAGGTGCAAATGGAAAGTTCTCTGCAGGATTTGATGTGACTGCTTTTGGCGGTAGCCATGGGAAAAAGAGTAAGATTGGATATATGTATGTCGTTTCCTCGTGAGCCAAAGACAATATATTATCTTCTAAAAGGTATAAGGCTGTAACAGCAAAACTGGAGCTTGGGTTTATGTCAATTCAAATTGTCACTGATACTTTGGAAGGTATGTCTTTTGCTAGCTTCTGTTGTATCCACAAATCTATATGTTGTCATTTTTCACCAATACTTCTTCCATTGTAGCTGCAAGAAAACCATTAGTAGCAGCTATTGAAGGGCCTTCTTTTGGTGGTGGATTGGAAATTGCCCTAGTATGTATAATGATGCGCTTCAATAGCTTTTTTTCTTTCTCAGGGATCTTGTTTACTTACTAAGTGTCACATTATGGTTAAATCTACATTATTTACATTAAACTCTAAATCGAACCCCTAGTCCCTTGATCTTCCTGTTTTATACTGATCCCCTTAAATATTCTGGGATTCCGGAAATTTATGACATCATTAGTGGAGGTAAGGAAATGATAGTGTTTCTTTAAGGATTATAAATGAACTATGTAACAATTCAGGACAAGGAAACTCTTTGCAGCACCATTGAATAATCTTTTTGCATTCACGGACCAGTGGACACCTGTGATCCAGTTATCATCACCACTAACCTCTTTGGTTACTCACATGAATGCCACTACATTTGTACTTATTGACACGCAATAGTTGAAGCCAGGCACGAATTTCACATATCATACCTCACCAAGCTTTTGGTATGCTGCATGATTTGGTAGACCATGATTATACATGGGTCATGTTATACAATAGTGTCTTGCGAAGCTGAAGTAGTATTCTTGCGTAACGCATGTTTAGCCCGAATCGTATCTTATTTTCTTTTTCCAGGCATGTCATGCTCGCATATCAACTTCCTCTGCACAACTAGGCCTTACTGAACTTCAGTACGGGATTCTTCCTGGACTTGGAGGTATTGTTGTCTTGTATAAGACGCACATTCTCTTTCCACAATTGTACTGTTTTGCTGTATTATAGTTTTTGGCTTTTTACTATCCATTTCGGCATTTCCCTTCAACATTGGTGTGCATCCAATAGGAATTGAATCTACAAAGTCGCCGATTATGAGTTGGGAGTAGATCTAGAATCTAGATAATAGTTATCACTTTCCTTCGAGTACTTAACGCTCTCCTTCATTCAACTATTATCACGGGCATATGAGATTTGGTTTTCTGAAATGCATTTATAATGTCGATCAGCAAGATGTGAATTGTGCACGAATAATAATCTGATAACTTTTTAAATAATTGGAAACATATAAGTTGTTTCTTGTATACTCTTATCACATCAATAAGCTGTCATTGGACATGCTCTGTGCTTTACGAGATGTCCAATTGCTTTTAGGCTCTTGGAAAGGTGCAACATCTCATATTGATTCTGGGGGATGTTTGATTTTGTTAAAAAATGGGTTGAGCGTTCTCCATAGAAACTTGGCCAGACATGTGGCAACATGTGGATGAATGCCCACATGTGAAGTCTTTTACCACAGACTCTTACTTGCAAGCCTCATCAATATGGGCCGGAGACTTGATTGAGATGAACAGAAGATCAGATTTGTTAGTCTTCATTATATTTTAAAAGGGAAGGAAAGGAATCGCATGCCCGTTGAGTTGTGAGTCATGTATACGTGATACACTTCCTCTCTGTCACACGTTGGGAACAGACGCTCCTTTGACAATTCTTTTAGCCAACTTAAGGAGCCACCTGTTGATGGATGATATGATCCTTGTACTTTGCTAATCAAAGTGTAACTGGTTTTGCAAAATGTGATTTGTTCCAGGGACGCAAAGGCTTCCACGGCTTGTGGGCCTTCCAAAAGCTCTTGAAATGATTTTGGTATGAAATCTTGCCTTCTTTTGAGTTTTTCAGCTTTTCCCCGGGATGTCATGAAAATTTCTTTGATGTCATCAGTTGTCAAAACGAGTAGATGGAGAGGAGGCTCGAGATATGTGCCTTGTGGATGCGTTGGCTCCTGCAGATAAGCTTCTTGGAGTAGCTCGTCAATGGGCTTTGGACATATTCGAGTATAGAAGACCATGGGTGATTAGTCTTTATAAGACTGACAAATTAGCTTCTCTGGGAGAAGCTAGAGCAATACTTAAGTCGGCCCGAGTCGAAATCCAGAGACAATTTCCAAATGTAGTGCACCCGTTAGTGTGCATTGATGTCATTGAAGAGGGTATCGTTTCAGGCCCTCGTGATGCACTGTGGAAGGTAATATATGCTTCACCTTTTTCTGGTTGGATTACAATCACCTACTTGCTAGTTTATGATGACTTGCTTTATCTGTCAGGAAGCAGAAGCTCTCCAAGAACTTCGACAATCGAGTACATGCAGGAGCCTGGTCCATTTTTTCTTTGCTCAACGCCAAACCTCAAAGGTTCTGCAAATTTCTGAAATTTCTCCCTCGTTAACTCTTGGATAAGAAATCCAATGATGATTTAATTTTATGAGAAGGAATTAATTAGAGGTGACCTCAAAACAGGCGTACTTATGCAATGACTGGTTTACTAAATCAGTTTCCCGGAGTAGCAGTCTATCATTTCATAATTCTGATAAGTTGGCATGATTGTTAAAGCTGAGGATCATCTATACACTTGCTAAATTTTGAAATACTAGCAATGCTTCTTTTTCTTAGGTTTCAATATTAAATATAAAGTTTGTTACACTTTTAAAAGGTAGATGTACTAAAGGGTCTTGTAATCTAATTATATTGTTTTTTTTTTCTTTTTATAAATGAATCTGGTTATTAGATCCCTGGGCTTTCCATAATGAACTTGCTACCAAGAAATATAGACAAGGTTGCAGTTGTCGGTGGTGGATTACTGAGCTCCCAAATAGCTACAATGCTGGTTCTGTGGAACTACCAAGTTATTCTGAAAGAGGAAAACAAGAATCATTTGTTAAAAGAGATCAGCAAAGTACAAGGTAACCCGTCTTCACCATTGCTGAAATTTTTGTTGTTACATGATGAATATTTGATGCTATTGTCTTTTGCGGCAGAAAATTTGCAAACTCATTTGAAGAATGGAAAGATAACTCTACAGGAACTTGAAAAAGCTTTCAGCCTGTTGAAGGGTGTTCTTGATTACAACAGCCTTCAAGATGTTGATTTAGTTATAGAGGTATAACAAATTGAAGGTTAGATCTGGCCATTTCGACTTTTAACCTGCTCATACTGTCTTGTTTACTACATTCTCTGTGCAACTGCTGCACGAGCAAGGAGATTTGGGCCGCAGCCTAAACACATGATCATGTAGAATCTTGCTCCTTTCGGCAGTTATCTCCTGGTTGTTCCACTTAACATTATTCCACATGATGAATTTTTTATGTACATTGACAAACTATTCAAAATGTACTTCTCTACACTCTTCAAAGTTCATTCGGAAAAGCCTAATCTGATAGAGAGTCTCAGTACGCAATAAAGGATGAAAAGATTAAGGGGTTATGCATATCTAGTGGCAGAATCAGAAAGGTGTTTTGTCTCAGATGCAGTGTATTATCACAATTAGTTCTGGAAATGACAAGATTTGTTTATGCTGACTTGGATTCTATAACTTCTCTAATTTCTTCCCTTTTTGCACTTCAGGATACTGAATCCAAAAGTTTGTCAGTAAAGCAAGATATTTTCACTGATCTAGAGAAGTCCTGTCCCATGCATTGCATTTTTGCTAGTAATAGCTCAACATTCAGTTTGAAATTGATTAGTGAAAGGACTAAATGCCAAGATCGGATTGCTCGGATCCACTTTTTCTGGTAAATATAGCGTTGAAGTATTTCTGTTACTGCATGAGTTTGTTTTAACTACTTACTCACCATCTGGATGCAGCCCTTCTCCTGTCACACCTCTTATGGAAATAGTCCGTACAGAGAGCACATCGCCTCAAGTAATCATTGACTTAATAGGTTTTGGGAGAAAAATAAGGAAAACCCCAATTGTTGTCGGTGATTGGGAAGGCCATGGAGTCAACAGCATATTCATTATGTATTTGCATGCAGCAATGCTACTCGCTGAAATGGGTGTGGATGTTTACCAGATTGATCAGGCTCTAAAAAGCTTTGGGATGCAATTGGGCCCCTTTAGGTATGCTGGATATTCTGTGTACTTTTTACTGGTGTTTGGATCTATAAGTAGTTGAACAACGTCATCACCAAAAGATTAAACAAAGAAAATTTAAACAATATAGTCAACTTCCTTTTTTCACGGAATGTATGATATGCAGCTATCTGGATGTTTGCTATTATACATCTACTGTTACGTCGACACTAAATTTATCCTTTTGTATAATCTATGCCATGTGAATAGATACTTTCCAACTGAATTCTAAAGACGAGCATTTCCACTTGTTTGTGTTCTCACTATGAAATCACTGCAGAATGATTGACATGGTTGGGTTTCAAGTATTTGCGGCAATTAGTAAGATATTTATGAAGAGTCTGCTAGAGAGATCCTACAAACCCAAACTGATTACAGCTTTACAGAAAGATGACCGCGAAGGTAGTTGACCTTTTCTGCCTTTTTGGGTTTGAAAATGTTTCTTTTTCCGTTTTTCTTTTTTTCTTCTTTTTTAATGTATGGTGAACGTTGAAATTCGGTCTTCAATTGAATCTTATACAGCTTTTGGCATTTTCCCAGGTGAATGTAATGGTAAGGGTTTCTACAAATATGACAACTGCAGTGAGGCTAGCCCAGATCCAGCTGCAAGGGAGTGCATAATAAAAGCTAGGAATGTAAGCAATGTAACCATTGACCCCAAGGTTTCTCTCTCTCTCTCTCTCTCCCCCTCCCACTCTCTCTCTCACACACACTCATACACGGTCCATCCAGGGAATTTCTTGCCTAGATGTGGCCCGGCTAGATCCAGATAAACTTACTACAAGTGCACTTCACTCGTGTGATTGTGGACCCACCATAGAGCAGGTGCTATCAATCGACTCGTATATTATTAGGATTGTCAGACCAGTTTAAGCACGGAATATCCTTCGTGTTACTCTTATTTCTTAGAGGTTACCAGTGACTTAAAAAGCGAAAGTCGCCGTAAGGCGCCAAACATGGCTCAATGCCTAGGTGCAAGGCGAGGCGCCCAAACTTAAAAATAAAAAAGAAAGAATACATAAAAAACTATTTCACCATAAGAAAACATAATAGATTCATTAGAATATGATCTACACATAGATGTCGAAAACATAATAGAAAAACATGACAACATATTTTGTTCAAGAGCATTAAAAGGTGAAAAAGTGAAAACTGAAAATGAAAAAAATAAAAATCTAACATAGATTAGGCATATATTAATGCCACTAATGATCTAATCATCATCATCATAGCTTAGGTCAATCTGTGGATTAACATCGACATGTATCCATCCACATCTTATTCTTCTGCTTCATCCAACTCCCCTCCTATATCTTCCTAGTTCCCGTTATAGTTTATGCACCATTTTAACCCAATGATTTTCAGTTTATGAAAACAATATTTTTATTAATATATATAACTCAATCACATTATCATAAAAATTCATGACCCTATCGATTCTAAGTCCATAATATATTACAATACAACCCATTAACCCAATCACGACATATAATACTAAAGCAGAAAATTGCTGTTCCATACTTTAACTGAGCTAAACCAAACCTCCTACAAAGAAAAAAAAGAAAAGAGAGAGAGAAAAAAGTATCACAAGACAAATCTGAGAGTGAGTTGTTGCCAACTGCCGGTCGTCTTTTACCGCTGAAATTGGTGGTCGCCAACCGGTAGAAGAAGGTTCAAAGGAGGAGCAGGGGAAGGAAGTTTTCTTCTACAAACTACTGACTGAAAACTAGGATTTAACCCTGTTTATACAACCAAAAAAAAAAGAAGCTTTTTAACGCCTGGAGCCTCTTCAAAATGCACCCGAGGCGCTGGCCTAGGCCACTCCTTTGCCGTGGCCACCTCGTATCACCTTTTCCAGGCGCCTGACCCCTAAAACGCTTCTCCTATCACCTAGATACACCTTTTTAGTGACTGGTATGCACATAAACTAAACTTATGTACAGTAGAGTACGTGGGAGTTACGTGTAGTTATTCCAATTCTCATGCAATATGTTTAGCAAGAGATGGTTAGCAACTCGTGTAATTTTCTGGTTCTATTGCCATTTTGCTGACTGACTATAACTAAGTTCCAGGAAGACCAATTTCACCTTTGCCTGATTAAGTAGGTTAAAGAAAATAAACTACATGTGTATAATCTATTTATATGTTCTCTGTGCTTTGGCACTGCTGCATTCGTACTGATGCATGTTTTTCAACTTGCATTATGTTTGGTGCAATTCTTATTTCTAAGATGCTCTGAATTAAATTTAGGAGTATGATTTTCGATTGACCAATTGATTGCATAGTTAGTTCCCTTTTTGTTTCCCCGACAAATCCTCATACTGATTTTTCCTGACTGGCACAGCTGGCAAATCTGTCTGATGTTGAAATGGTTGAGATGATCCTTTTCCCTGCTTTAAATGAATCGTTCCGCATAATCTCAGAACGCATTGTGATTAGGTCATCTGATCTTGATGTAGCCTCTGTTTTGGGTATGGGGTTCCCAGCATACAGGTATGCATTTGGGTTATCCTTTTGTCGTGTTCCCTTTTTAACTGATAAGATACTGATTTGTATCATCTGAAGCAGGGGAGGAATTGTTTATTGGTCTGATTCCTTCGACTCCAATTATGTATATTCAAGATTGACGAAATGGTCGAAGGAATATGGAGAGTTTTTCCAGCCTTGTGACTATATAGTGAGGCAATCTGCAAGGACTATATCTCTGGTGAGTGAGATAAATCCTTCACAAATTGATTCTGAAAGTGCTTGCATGTATGTAAGAATGTTCCAAGAAATTAACACGTTTCAACACGAAACTTGCCAAACTCCTGTGGTGCGTATACTTTGGGTGAGTTTATAGAAATAATCCCACTCTGTCAACCTATGTATAAGGTAACCTAATGCCCAATCGTATTTTGAACTCCCTTTAACAAATTTCTTGACTTGAATCGCATGGTAAGTGGTCGGATGATGCATCCATCAATGAATCAAACATTGTATCAATCCCTAAACTGTACACTGCTGCAAGTAAACATGCCCCGAGTGTAGGCAACGAAAAAATTTAATGTTCTTGATCGTTCATACAATGAGCTAGGCGAATTAGGCTGTCTAGGCCCTAGTTGGCCCTACAATATCCGAGCCCATAACAAAACCATGATTTAGGCCCACACCATACCCAGTCCCAGAATGCAGACTGGATGGCTAAGCCGTCCGCTGTATTCAAGCATGATGGGAATCCAATAGTTGTGCCGACTGTATTTAATTTAGTATTGCTACGTTTATTTTAATTAGTTATTTGTGTTTTCCTTCTTTTATTAGGATAGATTTATTTATTTTTCCTTGTGCCACATCGCTTTATGCTTTAAACTATTCTAGACTATCTTAGTATTTATAGGTCTACTTTGTTATTCTTTTGGATATTGAATTTTGAGTAAAGTTTTAAGATCTCTAGGATCACTTTCTTGGGTTGAAAGTTTTTAGTTTCATCAAAGCACTATGAATCCTGTTTGTTTTTGGGGCCTGGAATAAACAAGTAAAAGCTTGGGTTTGTACTCATGAGAAACAAAGGTTTCTAATGTTTTTGACTGAGCTTTCACGAACAGTGTAGAATTGGCTTTTGTGCAGTATGAATGTTCCACCCTAGCTTCATTTCTAGTATATCATCATTTGAATTCTTGGGTCGATCTTAATGGAAAAAAACTAACGTACTTACAACTTCACCTGCTCCTCTCTCTCTCTCCCAATCATATTTATACGTGATATATTATTTTCTGCAGCCGAATGGAATCAAGCAGGCCAAGTCCCAGTTGTAAGGATCAACGCAAATTCACTTATTGAAAATGATCGGTACCTTCTCTATTTCCAACTAACAATGAACCGATTGGAAACTAAATTTTCAACATATAATGAATAGACTAAATTTTTACATACAATAAAAAGTTTGGAAACAAAATTTTAACCCTAACGGAAACACATACCATAAATCAGATAATTTTAAAAAATAAACTTTGAACATTAGTTGTAGTAGTGCAAGGGTAAAATAGAAACTTAATGTAGTGCCTAAAGAAAATAGGAGTATTTAAATTATTTATATGTGATGTTTTTAGTAATGTGGTTGCATTAACCACTGCCTACATACAAATATACCCTTATTCTAAAAGCTTCTCCAAAGAATAAAAAAAAAGTGTTTTAGCACACCACTTCTTCCCTTCCCTCAACCAAAAAAAAAAAAAAAAGCTAAAGTTCCTTTCCCTAACCCTAATTTTAGTCATTCGAACGCAAAGTAAAATTGATTGTAAGAAATCTAATAATGAACCATAGAAGTTCAAAAGACATTGATAATCTAAGGCTGTGTTTGGTATGGGCTGAAGGGTTGCTGAGTACTGTTGGCTGGGGTGTTTAAGTGGTTGAGGGGGTTGAAGAGGTAAA
>JAUEKW010150062.1:0-10029 GCA_032274785.1 Ajuga reptans
CTCCGGATTTGGAGTTTCCACGTTAAATTCTTGTGTTGGTGATTGTGTTATTTTTCATCTTATTTCTCGGTTATTTTCGTTTGCCCTTGGGGAATTAATTTTCCAACATAATTTCCCTATAAATACCCCATATTGTAATCATAATTCGCTACGTGATAATAATAAGACTTGCTATTCCTCTGGAATCATTGTTATTGTCTTACTCACTGTGATACAACATCAGATATGTTGTTGCAAGACTTTGTATTTCACATATAGTTTCTACTTTAGTGTGCACTTAATTAGTATATGATTTTCATTTCAATTTGGTATCATTTTGGTTTAATATCAACATGTTTCGTTTAATTTGGGGTCTTTTATATAAGAAACAGAAATATCTGATCCCCTTTTCTAACCATTTAGAATTTAACCCTAATTCCATAGCAAACCAAAAAAAAAATTCCGAACGGGACTATCCCGATTTATGGTTCAGTTCTATAGGTTTAACTTAAAAAGACAGAACCAAGCATTTGAATGAATCAAAAGTGATATAGATAATGAATGTAAAACATGAAATACGCCAATCGCTATTTATTTTCGCGTAATCCCGATTTTCTTCTGCAAATACCATAAAATATGAGAGGTGTATATACTGGGCTTATCTACAGATGTTATGCACAATCTTGCAACATTGAGGAGGCCATTAAGCTCCCTCGGGTCATAGTTATTTCCCAGGTCTGGATCAATCATCTTGTGTATCGACACTGGGAAACGCGGTTCTTGAACCCATTGGACTAGATCGACGCCACCCTTGTCTGATGACTGACCAGTGACCAGCTCTAGAATCACCAAACCCAGTTGGAATACGATGTTCTTGCATCCTGGCTCTGTACATTCTGTAATAACAACATGTCAGAGTTTAAGGTTGCCTTTGGATTGAGGGAATGCGAGTGACGGGTTTCAAATCTATTCTCAAATCCTTCAACCTAGACGAAAGTGTACTAAGCATGAATATTGTACCTTTTGAACAGCGAGAGGAGGTTGGCAGTGTTGTAACGCGATTTCCAGAAGCTCTAACTAAGCTAACGTCTGAAATCTGTAGCAACACGTAGAATGGTTAGTTATTGTGTGCTTTAAACGCACTCAAATCTTATAGGCTACAGTTCGTCTACAAGTGTTACCTTCGGAATAAAATTTTCATCCAACATTATGGTGCTTGAACTTAGGGAGACATGATAAATTGGTGGATCACAGAAGAAATGCAAATATTCCTGCAGTAATGTGATATTTACCAATTTCAGATCTCAAATAAAAGCAATAGAAGTCATAGATTGTAACAATGCATTAGGATCTGATAGTTTCGTGCACACTATCATAATTCATATATATTATTAAGTTGCGGTGGTTAAATGGCTAAAGATAAGCTAGATGGTTGGTAGCCACCTTTTCGACATAGATGTTTTTCACCACTTTTAAGAGTAAAAAACTTAAATATCCTTGATGAATGTGAAACTGGAGAATGAAGATGCAACATACATCTTGAAGGTCATGGACCTTCGATATGTACAATATACATTTTCGGACTTTTATTCATTGAGAACATCATTATCTTTTTAGGGAAAAATGGCTAAAAAATATGTATTCTTATCAAGTGGCCATAAAACATTTAAACTTATGGGATTAGGCTAAAACACCCAATAGAACATATGCTTAACATGTGGTCATCTATTTTTCACGAAGCCTCTTATTACGAATGGCACATATAGTTATCAATCAGATGGAATGTGATATAATGTTGAGAACTAACCAGAGCAGCAGCTACACCAATAGCTATTTGTAGCCTTGTTCTCCAATTCAAGGGAGTCTTCAGAGGATCTAAACATGAAAACGTTAATGACGAACAACAGGGAGACGATCAAAAGATTTGATGTGAAATTACCAGACAGATGATCCTTTAAGCTTCCTCTGTCCATGTTTTCGTATACTAGGAACCTGAAACCGCACAAACTGATATACTAAAACACTCTAAATCTAAATTCAGTTAGCATTTGAGTATATGCATCTTTCTGAGCTGATCCATGTTAGAGCGATCGGCAGATCGAACAGAAATATACATCACATCTATCAGAAGGCATCCAACCAACATGATCTCCCCCCCCCCCCCCCTCTCTCTCTCCCCCTACAATTATGTATATGGAATCATGGGTAGCCTTCATTTTTTATATAGCAATAGTTCAAAACCTGGATTATCAGGCTCTCTGTATCTCTCTATCTCCATGGATAAATGCTTCTTTTATATGGTGTAGCAATAGCTAAGAACTGGATTCTCCCTCCCTCCCCTTATGTATATGTATATGGAATCATTGATATCCTTCTCTTTATGTGTAGCTCTCTCTCTCTCTCTCTCTCCCCCCCCCCCTCCCTCCCTCCCTCTCTCTCTCTTCATATATATGGTGCAGCAACAGTTAAGAACTCGACTGTGAGCAAAAGCCAGAAGAACAAAAGAAAACCAAAGTTACGGTGCTTCTATAACGAATGATCTCTGGCAACAAGTAATCAAACTATCAAAAAACACAAGAGCTAAAAAGAATCAAAATCAACAAGCAATAATACCGCTTAGATCCAGTCGAGAACCCATGAAGAGCCACAATGTGGCGATGATGCAAACGCGCCAAGAGTTGAACTTCCCTAAGGAATGAATCATCATCATCATCTTCATTAGAAAGATTGGTTTCTCTTACTATAGCAACACAGCCATTTCGAAACTTGGCCTTGTAAGAAGTCCCTTGAGAAGAGCTATCGACTACTCTTTTGAACCCGTCTGTTGCGTTCTTTATATCTTTGTATGAGAAGCGTTTCACAAGAGACGGCATACCTTCAATTTATCGAGTGTAAATAATCAACTAAACTTGAAAATGTTCACTTACTACTTAATTATAGCATACAAATTCTGCTCTCACATAGCTAAATCTAAGCGTCTTTAAATGTAATATGAACATACACACTAGACACAATATCAAACACTCTACACATACTTCACACACTAATCAAAACGTACGTTCGATGATGAACTTCAGATTTGTTCCCTGAATCCATATTTAAATCCTTCATTCAATTGCAAGCTTATAAGCTTCATTATCCAAACACTATATTAACGTATAAGCTCTTAAGGAATTACATCTTTTAAGCTATTAAAACAACTTATAAGATGTTTGAAATAGGGTTAGCAAAACACCCTCTTAACCATAACACACAATTCTACTCTTACATAGGCCATAGCTAAGTGTCTTTGAACTAAATATGAACCATTTTTAACAATAATTGCTCTCATCTATATATATGTGATACAGATATATATAACTTCCAACCTCACTCCATCTCAATTCAACAAAAAAATCATGATTAAATGGCAATCAGTTCAAATGCAATTTTACTGGGGGAAGCTACTCAGACAATTAGCAAGACAATGTGTAAATCAAATCCTAACTTTAAACCCTAACACCAATTCAAAATACTGATAATCCAACCAGAACGAATCCTAAAACAAGCACAGGAACCCCCCACCCCCAAAAAATAAGTAAATAAAAACTAAACAGAGTAAAATTGGTCTGAGAACGAAAAAAACAACGCACAATCAAGCAAAATGGCCGAGAGAATGATTGAGAGTGAAGTCGGAAAACGAAGAATCAGGAATTGGTGACTCACTGGGTTGGGATCGGAGGTGAAACAAAGCAAGCAGCTGAAGCCTGATTTTGGGGATCAAATCATCACTGCCCATTTTGTCTAGTGAATTCTCTAATCCGGTGAAATTGATGATGAATTATCGGCGACAGCAGTGGGAAGAATCATTGATTAATACGACGCACAGTGAATCTTTGGATCCAAGTATTTCGCCTTGCAGAATTGTAATTTGTGATTTAACAATAATAATTAAATAAGAGATGGAACTTTCCACTTTGTCGTATGCAGTCACCTTTTCCGTTTGTTCAGTTAAAACAGCTGCTACTAAAAATGGAACTTTACTATTGCCGACTTGCACTTTCCTTTTCCCTTTTCGGTTTTGTTGGTGGCAAAACCGGGTCGACCCGATTTACCGATCAAATTCGTCTGATAATTTTAGTATATTCCTAGGGGTTGACTGAGCTAGGCCCAATAATTTTCGATCAGATAGAATTTTGGATCTACCTAGCCCGCTCTAGCTTATGGTGTTAGTTTGATGGGTCGGGGTCATACCACCTGAATTGTCATCTTCGTTTTAGTATAGTTTCCACCTAATTTAGTCGCTGGAATTATTTTCCTATCCACGATGAATGATTTAATTCCCTGTAATAAGATCTTAATTTTGGATGAGATAATCTACATGTTGCCCAATATGTAGATTTTGGATTGCAATTTACAGTTGGGTCCACTTAATTTAAGTTGAAAATAAGGTAAAAAGGAAGATAGGCTGTATGAAGTTCAAAAAGTTAAAAGGTTATCATTTTCTTTAGGAAATACTTTTAGTTATTTGTGCACATATGGGATCCAATGTCTCAAAATCTTGGTTCAATTTGATTAATTTTACATTGCTAATTCAGAATTCAAGATTTGGAGACTTTTGTTAAAGAAAAATTCGGGAGTTTTCTGGCAAAAATCTTGGGACTTTGGACAATTTCAATAAATAGTGAGGCTTATTGTTGAAATGGAATGTCATTTTCCATTTGATTATATTTTGCTATTTACAGCGTTTGGACAAAGGGGTGTTTTCCTTTGCTTTTACTTTGGAAAAAATGATTAAATTAGAGATTGTGGAAAAAATCATTTATAAGTAAAAGTAGATAGTTTTTTAGATAGAAATTCTTTTAACTAAAAAAAGAAACTAAAAGCTGCAAAAGCAAGTAAAAATAGTTTACAGTTTTTTTTTTAAAAGCAGAAGTAGTTTTCCAAAACACCTAAAATAGTTTTTCTAAAGTTAAAAGCCAAAAAGTTGCTTTAAATAAGTAGGGAAAAATACCCCCTAAATCCCAGACGAGTTCTGATTTATTTTAATAAAAAAACATATGATAATTTATGTTTTGAGTCTTTTGACACGTTCTCTAACTTGCAAAAAGGAAAAGTTTTCCTAAATCAGATATTGTTCAAGAAAATACATTGGAGAGGTAAATGAATGTTCTAACAATGAAATTTTATTTGGTTTCAAGAAAACAATGATTTTTTGTTCACTGTTAACTGATAACAAAACACAGTTCCAATTTTATAATTTGTAGCATTTGATAAAATGTTGCAATCTAATCTTTACAGACCAACATATTCATCATTTGCACAATAATTTTTTTATATATGAGCAATTACCATGAAAATCGATAAGGATATCGATTCACAACTATGCTTCCACACCCCTATTCCTTTGTAAAATAGATTTGGGGGTGGGAAGAGGGAGAGGGAGAGAGAGCATATTAACAATCGAGAAGCCAAAGCCAAAGCCAAAGCCAAAGCCGACATCTACAATCTGCCGAACAGTCTCAAATATCATCGTCGCCACCAATCACTACAAGAATTTCTAGAGCCAAATCTACAGTAACTGGTTAGAACCCTAGCTGAAGTAGTACACATCCTGTATGTGAATGTACATGATAACCCGTATCACAAACAAAAAAGAACAAAAACAAATGCCTTAGCTACCTCTCTTTGCTTTCTTATTTCCGGCCTTTTTTTCCTTTCTTCTTCTTAGCCTTAGCATCCCCAGCGTCTCCTCCAGCATCTGCATCCTTGTCCTCAGTATTCGCCTCTCCAGCATCTTGTGCATCAGTAGTTGAACTTCCTACAGTTTCTTTAGTTTCTTCAGCATTATCATCATCAGTGCCTTTGTCTTCTTCTGCTGTCGTTCCTTCAGCATTAGCATCCTTTTCATCAGTGGTTTTGTCTTCTTCATCAGCATCACTCTTCGCCTTAGCTCCCAACAGGCTTTTTCGCCTTTTTTTAGGGCTTTTACTAGCAGGTGACGCAACTGCCTTTTGTTTCTCAATGACTCTTGCAGAACGCCTTGGTGAGTAGCCTGTGCACGACCATATAGCAGGTTTGATCTCAATAATGCATGCACACAATAAAGATACATACATACATACATACATCCAGAGAGAGAGACTTACCTGTTATACTCCAGTTAAAGTCTGTGATATCAGGTCCTCCAGGATGAGATCTGAGGTACTGTTGTAGCTGTGTTACAGTCCTAATCTCCTCTCCAGTTGGAGATATCCAAAGAATCTTAGGTGTACCGGGCGAATTCTGGGGTGTACCGGGCGAATTCTGGGGTGTACCAGTTTTCTTAGGTGTAACGGGCAAATTTTGGGGTGTACCGGCTTTCTTAGGTGTACCGGGCGAATTCTGGGGTGTACCGGTTTTCTTAGGTGTATTGGGTTTCTTTTCAACAAGCTGATGATTTCACAAACAAGAATGAGAAGAAAGCAGAGTTCGTGCCAATAAAGAAAATTAAGGAGGTTTCACACAGAAATGGCAAACGCATGAGTAGCATACAGGCTAGAAGCAAGAACATAAGGAGGATAGTTAAAACAAAATCAGTGACAACTGAAGGATAATACGGCATCCCCAAATTCTCTTTTATACAGTACGTTGACCTTACTACATTTACATATAATCTAACAAACCTGATACAAACTTATTGTAGACGAGTATAAGATTACATGATCAAGCTGCAATACACTTATTGTACTGCTTCAAGACTGTAAGAAAAGTACTCAGAGATCATCTACCCATATTCCTTTAACAAGACTTAAATAAAGAGTAAACAGTTGCTGGAAGTTGAATAAGCAAAATCGATTGTAAATTCACATTCGATGATTTCTATCAATTTGTAATTTGCAATGTAGATGCTCAGTCGGATGGAAAAGGAGAGAAATGCAAAAGGATCAAGAATAAAGCCGAAGACAATTAAAATTATGCATAATCATACACCTCATTGCTTCCATCATAATAAAAGCACTGCACAAATTGAAGAAGGAAACAAATTCAATTCATCACATTAAAATCTAATGTTATTTCAAAGAGGGAAACAAACTTTAACAATTGAATACCTAATTCACATTTTAGGCAAGAATCTACAAGTAGTTTTGATCGACCTCAAATAGCCTTACAATTTCATTCCAAGTAAATGGGAAACAAACTTCAACAATTGAGAACCTAATCCATCATTTTTAGTCATGAACTTGCAGTTCATTTTATGAACTTCAAATAGCTTTACAATTTCATTTCAAAAAGGGGAAACAACTTTAACAATCATAAACCTAATCCATCGTTCAAGTCATGTATTCACAACTTCAAATAACATTACAGAAAGCAAGTCATGTATTCACAACTTCAAATAACATTACAAAAACGTGGAACAAACTTTTAGCAGTTAAAACCTAATTCATCGTTTCTAAGCCATGAATCCGCACTTGATTTCACAAACATACTTCAAACAGCATTACAATTTCATTCACAAAACGGGGAGCAAACTCCAACAACTGAAAAACCTAATCTACCGTTTACGTCATTAATTCGCACTTAATTTCATAAACTTTAAACGGCATTACAGTTTCCGACAACAATATCACTACATCCAAAACTAATCTTAACGAAAATTTAGGAATCGGAAGCTAGCTCTCAAGTAAACGTAAATTCAACATCTACAACAACCGAAAAATCCTCAAGAGAACATCTACAGCAACCGAAAACAACCGAATAATCCTCAAGAAAACTCAAGAAATTAAAAACTAGAAATGTTTTTAAAAGTAAATGCACAAACAAACAACAAATTCCAGAAATAGAACAAGAGAGGGGAAAAGAAGGGGAGCACCTTCTTAGTCCAGCCAGGGGGAGCAGGAAACTCTCTAACAACGACGTGATCCTGCTTGCTTCCTTCTCCACTCGCCATTTCTCTTTCTTATCTTTCTCTCTCAACAAAAAACATAAAAGCACAGAATAAAATTGGAAATAATGAGAAGAATTTTTTTGGCTTTCATTTACAGAATTTATTGAGAAATGAGGTGTGGATCTGGACGTGGCGGGAATTATCAACTGCCGTTAACTAATCCCTTTCGCGTCCGGTTTGTTTGGCGGGAATGTCTGGATTGAGTTCTTCCACTTTCTAATTTCTTCAACACTTTTTCCCCCCAAAACTGCGGCAAAAAAGAAGCTTCTAGAAGAAAAGGGATAATTTTATTTCTTTTTTAAGAAAAATTTCCCCAAAAATCCCCCTAATTCTATTATTGGAAAATTAAAGTAGGTGGCAATATCAACTCGGTCCAAACGGCCGACATCGACTATGTATACGTGGAGATGGCAACATCGACTCGATTCAGGCTGCCGACATTTTAGATGAGTTGGGCCGTGTAATTTTTAGTCTAAAGTATCATCGAGTCCAATAGACATGATTCTATGGATCAACGACCAGACAGAATATGGATTGTCCCAACTATTTTAGTGTAATTTAGAGACATGAGATGATTGGGCTTACAAATTTTAGGTAAGATGGTCAAACCGGCCTTACCTGACATATAGTATTGGCATGATGAGCAATGTTGATCGACTAGACCTGCCAACCCAAATGACCTTCTAGTTATTTGCTTATAAATCAAAGCAAGTTACTTGATTGTAGATTTAAGATTGTTATAAACAATAGCTAAATTCAATACTTTTCTTGTTTTTCTTCATAACACCTAAAGCTCCATTTAAATTTGAGTTCAATAACTTTTTTTTTCTTTTTTTGGGAAAATGTATAGAGATCTAATAATTCAAATTTATTTTGTGTTATGCTAGAATAAATGTCGATTAAATTTGATAGATACTAAAGAGCTAAAAGACAAATTTATAGATTTGGTAACAATTTAAACAAGTTTTAGTTAAGTTCATTAAATTGGTAATTTTTTTTTTTTTAAAAACCCAAGTGCCTTTAATTCTATTATTGGAGTTAAATTAATACATCTTGCTAATTAGGCTCGATTCTTTTTCCAGATGCAATTTATGTGGGCCACCTTCGTTATTGGGCTGTAACATTGATTACCCCCAAAATCTGGCCCAAAACAAGAATGTGGACATAGTCTCCGATAAAAAGGCCTGAACCAGCTGCGAGCTGCTGGCAAGGAGACCGGGGGTGGTAATTCGGATCATCGGAAGAGTTCGTTTCGATCTCGAATGATTCGAGTTATATAGAAAGTTATTTTGAATATATAATTATTATATTTAAAAACAAATTATTAATTTAAGTTGATTCGGATCAGAATCGAATTAATCGTGTGCGTATTGGGTTGTTTTCAGGTCCTCTCAATAAATTCAAGTCGGGTCAGCTTCATCGTGTCAGATTACTAAGGGGTGGTAAAATAAGCCTAGTTCGATGTCTCAGCCTAGCCCACCCGGCATTTCAGACAGGTTAAGTCAATAAAATCTTGACATGAGGTTTTATCGGATCTATCAGACCCGATCTGATGAGCCAATAATTCCATAGGTTGCACAATGTCCCGACAATCTCAGTTTAGGGGGATGTGTGGGTTTGAGCTCACTAATTTCTGGCCCTATAAAACTTTGATCTGGCATAATCCAACATAGATCGTTAATCTGACGAGCGGGATCGAGCGACCCGAATTTAAGGGGGGGCCCACTTGGAGGCTTGCGGTTGTTCAAATTGGTTTAGTTAGTTTCAAAATTAGTTACTCGGTCATAACTGCATCACACCGGTAATTAATTAATTAATTATTTTAAATCCCCGATTAAGACTGCTGATCGAGGCAGTCAAACTATATTTTGGACCAAATTAAGACTCACACGAGAAATCGTGAACTTTTTACTTTTCTTCAAGAAAATCAGTTTTATTCAATTATATAAAAAAAAAAAATTGTTCTTTAAGAAAAATACTACATTAATTAAGCGGGAAAATTACAAATTAAGTCCCTTATCTTTTACCTACTTGTAATTTTGGTCCCCTTCGATGAGCCTTTTGCACATTTAGTCCTCTAATTTAATTTTTTGCGCGATTTAAGGACAAATTTCATCGGATTTTTTTAAAGTGGCCGGAGC
>JAUEKW010150073.1:0-10027 GCA_032274785.1 Ajuga reptans
GGTCGTTACAGACCAGCTTCGTTTGCATGCTCAAGTAGTGTTGGTTAGGCTGCTCGGTCCACTTTACAACAAATATATTAAGGGCTAGTTTGGTAGTTTCTATAGGATTAGACCAGATAAAATTAGAATTTAGATAAATTTGTATCTAAATTAATTTTATTACCTGTTTGGTAGCCTAAATTACTGATAGCTGCTATCATGTGTGGTATGCTTGGTAGGGGGTATAATATATTATGAACCATATGAAAGGTACAAAAATATCCCTACTAATATTTTAATATGGTATCGTCAACCATGTATTGTTTATCTAACCACACATGCGAGATTAGTAATATGAAGAGGAGTACTAGTTTGCAATGGACCTTAATGTTATCCTGGATTATGTGCTCAGCTACCAAATAATAAAATACCAACAAATTAACTTTTTAATAATAAGATCTACAAAACTAGCCCTAATATTAGCCATGTAATTATTATGATTAGCATGTATTAAATGAGTAAAATATTAAAAAAAATTATACTAGAGTTAAAATTTAAAAGGACAAAAAATACTCTCTTGTACGCTATTTGTCAAAAAAGATTCTGGGTTTAAAAGAGAGTAAAAAAGAAAATCTTCCCCTAGTAGACTTGAATCAACGATAGTTAATTTTATGTATCACTGGGCACATCTGAGCCTCAAATACAATTTAACTGCAAATTGTTTGCACAATAGCATGCAGCACGTGCCTTTGAGGAATAAACAAGAAGGTAAATCCAAGATATCAGTACCTCACGTGCGACTTAGATTTCTTCATAATGCAAGGACGAAAAAGTATATGGACCTTTTACTCAGTAACCTTCACAACAACAATACCATACAAGAAATTTACACAGCCTGCTAAATTTTCAGGGCTAGGAGAAAATAGAAACTGTTTTGTTTTGTTTTTTTTTTCTTTATTTTTGAGTGGGGATGAGGGGACTGGGCCTTCCCCATTAATTAGTAAGACGATATCACTAGACTATCAAAGCCTCCTCCAGGAATAGTTGGACAAAAAATGAGACGCCTAATTTACGCACGAACAGAAGGGGTAAAAAATAAAAACAAAAATGATAAACAAGTGCTACATCAAATTATGTCATGGATCAAGATCTTGCATTGTGCATACAACAAAGCACCAGCTGCTATAGTTAACTAGATTTCCAATAGCTAACTGAATCAACGACTCAAACTGCCATAGCTTGTGCTGCGTTTTGAGGATCCGAATCCGAAACCCATGCATAAGATTTGGGGGGGCCCCAAAAAGGTAAGAAAATCCCTACAAAGAAATTTAACCTGCCAGCCTCAAAGTGTGATAAAGGTAAAAACTATCATAATCAGTTTCCTAATTGAATGAATTCTAAAAGAAGCAAACTGATGCCTCATTGTCCAGAAAAATATCAAAGAGAAATATCGGTACCAATTGCTTTTATAATGCGTTGCATTCCTTTCGATACAACACACACAGTCTGGGCGTGGCACTGTTTAAAACCAGAGTGGTAGGCCACCAAAAAAGGGATGTATCAAAAGGAATACAAAAATGATTAGCAGTATCATCATAAAAATTAATACAGGGGGACCATATTGTCATCAAAACCCCCCTTTCCTGTCCTCCTCCTTCCCTTAAGCCAGACAGGATCTTGCTTTCTCATATCCCCACTTCTTGGGTGTCATTGCTCCCAAAGGGCAAAGCATCGACAAACTTTCACGAGTTATCCTTAGTTGTTGAAATGTCAATTATATCCCCCAATTGACACTAGTGATTCATCAATCAATTCAAAAAAAAGATACCGACTTTTTCTTGTCATGACTTTCTATGCAAATCAAAGAGTGTTAAGTAAGAATATGAACCTCATATTGTCTTAACAAAAATGATACAAGGTCACCATGAGAAGAGATCATGTTGGTGTGCTTGAAAATTCGTACATATCAAGGAATCCAGGCGATTCTCTGGCTGGTTTTATTTTGAGAGATTCCATTATCACTGCAAAGGAAAAATAAAGTAATTGTTAAAGTACGTAGACAAATATCATAATTCAGTATCATAAAATTGTGGACATTGGAGTGATCATATCCTCAATTTCACACATTTCCAACTTCCAATCTTTTAATTTCCAAAAGGGAATAACATGGAACATTTCAGTACATACAGCGGTTAAGAAATTGAGCTGATAACAGGAAAAAGTCGAAATCACTCATTTGTAAAAAAAGAAAACAACAGATATAAATGTAATGTAGGTCACCACAACCATTCAAGTTCTACAAACTTTTTAAAAGTCCTCAAAAGACAAAATCTTTCAACTATTGAATAATAATTTCAAAAGACAAGCTAACTTATAAGTGGATGAGATTCAGAGACAGGAAACCTAAACATCATTGAGCTTCAGTCATAATGCTTGAGAGTAATTATTATCCTCCCCAGATGGATAATATATTCCACAAGTCATAAGCAACTGGACAACATAAAAGATGAGCTCCAGACGTGACTTCTTTTAATAAAAATATAATAATAAGAAAAGGACTATGCTTCAACCAAACGTGGGGACCTAAAGCTGGACCTTTAATCCTGCTCAAGGACATGCAGGCATTCATTCGGCAGGACCTAAAGTGGGCCTATTCTAAACTTCAGCAGAAAAGTATCGCACAGTCACAACTTCTCTCCTAATATATATCTTGGTCCCCCACCATCCTTTGAGTATGCAGGTGATGCAGGCTCAACTTATATGATGCAAGGTTCATTCTCTGTAGCAATATAAATGGTATCACATTCTACGAAATTAGAAATCTCAGATGAAAATGTTTCCTATTTACAAGTGTAATTTACAGTATTTCAAGCCATTGGTTGCACCAGCAGAAGACTGTTGCTAATAACAGTATAAAGTGAAAAACAATTTATCAACAATTGCAAGCTACAGCATTTTGACTTCAGCGATGTTAATATTTGATGGACATGAACAGGAGTTGAATGAAGTTTTTGAATTTTGGTCGGCAAGGTGAATAATACAACCACGAATGACTTAATTTCCTAGGAAGACACTTTATTCGAATTCTTCTCAATGTAATTACAATCTATTGTTACACATCCCTACTTTGACGGTTAAAGTGCTACATCTAGATGGCCTTTTGGCTTGCATGCAAACAGCAAGAGACAGGACAGACCCTTTGGTCTTTCCATATCTTTTTGTGCAAAATCTTGGAAATCTATTTAAATTGCATAGCTTCATGTGACTATCGTAAAGTTGATGCTTGAAAAAGTCAGAGAATTTAGTATCATGCCTTGTAATTGAACCTTACTGTGAGACACCAGAAGGATTCTGCAATTTGGTCAAACAAATTTCGTGAAATTATACTAATAATTTGTTGTGCAATGAATTTAACTAATTGAGCTCTATTGTTGAGTCATCGTGGTGGATCCTGAAATCCACATAGTATGTCTTTTACATCATTCTCCAAATCCTTTCCTCAAATCTGACTATCCAAAACCTAATTCTAAACTCAACTTTAGATGTTAGGCATAAGTATCCTAACAACTATCAGGCATGGGATTGTGAAATCTGAAGACTCTCCTTTCCCCCTCCTAATCTTGTTTAATGAGATTTGGAATGCGTTCTACACATGAACCAGAAAAAGATGACAGAAGAATCAAATCTTCTTTCTGGGGAAGCATAGTTCTTATCTCTTCCAGCTGTTTGGCAGTAGGGATAGAGATGAGAACCCCTTGTCAATTGTACCTCCGGACCAATTGTAAGATTGGCATCATTTGACAGATTTCAGACTTTCAGCTTTTTTTGGCAACTGTCCCTTTGAAGTTCGAAAAAGCCAGAAATCTAAGATAAGAGAATTGACAATTCATGCGCTTGCCAACTTTGTATGCTTTTATCCAAATATAAAAATAAAATACATAAAAAGTAATCAAGTTTTCTATGGTTCGCCGCCCATGTCATTTCTGCAATCCTCACTACCAACTATTTTGTTTGACCTGAAGAAGAAGCCAAACAGCATTTTCCTCCTAACTGAAACAACATAAGCTGGTGGCATTCTTCAAGTGAGAGACTTATACATCAAAATATCAAATACGCACTTTCAGAGCGGTATTGCACATTGAACTAGACATGAGAATATCAAAGACAAGAAGCATGCTTCTTGAGTAGGTAGACGTATTAAACCTTACATATGTTACATTTCTTCTGACACTTCAAGAGGGTTGATATTTTCAAATCATCTCAAATATCTGTTTGAAGCAAACACTGCATCAGTTATCAAATATTGCATAGAATGAATAAACAAATTAACAAAGGGAAACTAACTGAAATGCATGACCACTTCTTGTAGTTGAAAGAATGAAAGCTATGATTATAATATTATAACACCATAATGTATCACTCGGAATAAAAATAAAAAATTAAGATATCATTAAACCTATATGAAACATGAAAATAGAACTTACATGTATAGGCATTTCAGCCATGACAAGGCCACTAGTTTCTTCAAGGCTTCTAAGAATCACAACCTCTCCTCCGACAACCATACTAATCACTATTCCATCTATGTGATCAGCAAGAGAAAATGACAATATCATTTAAAAAAAAACAAAAACTTAATATGATGCAAAAGAACAGGAAATGTCAAAACTGATTTCCCTGTTTCTGCATAGCTAATGTGGGAGAATATTTAGGACAAAAGAACATATAATTGCATGCGTCCTTCTTGAAAGTCAAATTAACATCTTTCAGTTTAAAACAAACCTGCTGATAA
The DNA here is from genome assembly GCA_032274785.1 of Ajuga reptans. NCBI lineage: Eukaryota > Viridiplantae > Streptophyta > Magnoliopsida > Lamiales > Lamiaceae > Ajuga > Ajuga reptans. The sequence continues at coordinate 4,772 of JAUEKW010150073.1, forward strand.
ACAAGCAGCCATGCGCCTTGTGTACGTTTCCTGTGAAAGAACATGATCAATTTTTAGTGATTACAATTCAATGAACCTAATTATTTCATACCAAAATTACAAGGGAGAAGAGTGTCACATATTCATGCAATCCCATTTAAAGTCAATTTTTTTATATGTACTAAGATTTTATTCATATGAAAACAAACAATAAATGGTTCTATTGTTCATTGTCTCTAAGGAAAAGCAACATAAGTTTCCATTCTTTGTATAGCAGATCTTTTTAAGTTCTCATTTTTCTAAATCGCAAGGACAAACCAACATAAAAGTTGTGCAAACAGAAAAAGAAAATAAAAACAAAACACAATGATATTGCTTTCTCTTCCTAGTAGACGCTATGCTAGTGCTGAAAACATGTTGACTTGAAATCAGAGGCTCAAGCTTGGTTGTTGAGATATTGATTGAGAAAGAGTTCACTCGTGAGTTGTCCCATATTTGATAAAATAAAAGAAGGGAGCACACCTTATAAGCCTAGTAAGCCGCTCCTATCACCAATTGATTTTAGGATGGAAGCTCACTAGGTGGCTAAGGGTCTCTCCTTCACATGTTGGCATGCTTCAATGTATGGGACCGTGCTGGGGCCCTCGGATTTCTACATTGTTCAGAAACAAAGGTCAAAGCTTGTAAGTTTAGGTTCAATTCAAGCTACTTTGTTGGGCACATTGACAGTTATTTGAGCTCAAACTCAACTGCGCAAAACACAATAATTTCAAGTTCTTCCTTATACTCTCACATCCACACACCAGAAATGAGAGGTTTTAAACCCTGTCCAGGAAACCCTGAGCTAACTCAAGGTCCTGCTCAAGAAACTAAAACTACTAAAACAGAAGCCAAACCTTGAGAAGCATTCAGAGTTATTATGTAACTATAGCAGCAGAAGATTGCCCACAATGAAGAAATGAATATGCCCCAAAACTCTAAGAACAGGAAAAGGTGAAAATATGTCTTTCATCTCATACATGAGGAACAGATGAGCCCGTACAGTAAATGTACCTTCTTCCTTGCAATAAAGAACAAATAGGCCCCCTAATATTTCTTCTTTAAGAAAAGGGGGTGAGGTGAACAAATAAGCATTTCGATTAATATTTACAAGTCTAATTCTCTTTATGCTTTGAAAATTCCTAGATTGATAGAGTGAGAGAGTGATGATGGATTTCAAATCTACTAGAAATTAGATTCCAGTTGTATGCAAGATGCTTTGATAATCACATAGTGGCCTGCAGGTATATATGAGGAACTTAATGCTTTGAACAGGACTGGCGACACGCTGCACAGCTGTAGGGATTAGGGAACAGCCACCATGGAATGGAAGTGGATCTCTAAATCGACGACAATCCAAGGCTCGATATGATTGCAAAGATGTCTGCTCAGCCTGACGGAGTGGTCTATTAAGGGCCTTTTTAACCTCCAAACTTGGCACATCCATAAAATATATAAGTGAAGGCTTTCCTAAATGTGATCTTCATGAGTAAGCTTATGTTGGTATCTCCATGGCTCGAGATCCAATTAAACAAAGTATCCGAAATGAGAATATTTCTGTACAGCCTAATGGAGAAAGAGGTTCGAGATGTAGAGAAGAGGTTTGCTCAGCCAATTGAGTAGACCATTAAGAGCATAGTTGCCAAACTTGACGCATCCATAAAATAGATGAGAGAATGCTTTACGGAATGTGATATTAATCTGCTGTTTATGTTTAGATATTTCTATGGATCGACATCCAATTGACGAAATACGTAAAATTAGACATTTCATACGGCCTAACTAAGTCCCCCAAATGCATTGTTTCAAAGATACTCAATGCTTGTCAAAGAAACATTGGTACACATAGGAACTAAGTGGAGGTACCTTCATCTTCAAACACACTTAAGCAGGCAAAAAATAGTGACACTTTCGTATATGTTAATAATCTCACTATTACAGGAGATAACACCTCTAAATCTCAAAGTTACCAGCCACTTCGCTAAAAAGTACAAATTAATAGGACTTGGGATCGCTCAAGTACTTCTTGGGAATGGAAATTGTTCAGAATCAGACTAGAAAATTAGTGTCACGACTCAAATATGAATTCAACTTGTTAATGAGTTTGAAATGCTGGGTCAGAACTTAGAAATCAGCATGGACACCAATATAAAAATGAAATTAAGTTATGCTAAAATGTCCACTGGTACAAAACTTAGTTTAGAAACTAATCTATTTATCCTACATCATCACATATAGCAGGTGTTATACGTGCAGTTATCACTTTACAAATGCCCCTGGAAGGGAACTTTGAAGCAGTTTCCTGTATTATTTGATACTTAGAAATGACCCAAAGGCTCATATTCCAAGGAGCAAGAGTGGGTTCATTTATATATCTTGTGGTGCCTATTGGGGAACAGAAAAGATTAATTTTGAGGTTAATGATACCTGTGTGAGTGGGAAGCTAGTGACTTAGAGGGGGTAAAAAGAAAAAGAGAAAAAGCAGAATGCAGTGCAATAAGCAGTACTTGAGGCTACCTATAGATCTTGAGTGTTAAGGAATATGACTCAATCAAATCATTTGAGGACCCAACACATATCAATCAATTGTCCTATGATATTGCAGAAAAGAGTAGCTAATATTGCTCGTAGGCCATATCACCATCACGGGAGAAGCAAGTAAAAAAATTATAGGGGCCTCATCCTAGAGAAGACGCAGAGATTCTTTCCATACAATACATCCCAAAAAAAAGGTCTCTATCTGATATCATCACCAAATTTTCACCAAGATCAACGTTTGACTTCCTCATAATAAGATTGGCATGACAATGAGAAACACCTGATCCCTTCAGGGGAGAGCGTACAAAACCTAAAATGTTTATAGCTATTTGAACTTCAGTATTGATATTCGGACTTCTCCAGAACCTCAAAACGACAGCTTACACAATGTTTCAGTATCTCACTCTATCTCCCTTCTCAAGAAGGCATTTTCTCCAAGTATATCTTCAATTTCCTTGACAGTTTTTTTCTGTTTTTCTTTTCCAACTTTAATTGTTTGTGTTGGTTACTAAGTCATCAGAGAGAAAAGCCCACTCTCTTTCAACTCAATCATCATGAAACTAACTTAAGAAATTTCAAACTTCAACTAAATCAAGACAAAAAGGACATACACCCAAGTAATGATATCTAATTTAGTACTATGTATCTCAAAATTACACACGTACACACGCATACGCACATTAAAATTTCAATTGCAAACATAGATAGATGTATTTAGGAAATTATACTTGCATCTATGGTTTGCCTTTGCCGTTAATCTGGTCCAGTTTCGTCATCATCAACCAGAGATGTCGACGCATTAGTAAATATAGTCTACAAAACAGTGCAGGCAAGAAGCTGCCCTTCCTTCTTGAGCATAATCAGATTCCGCTATATGCATTTGTTTTATAGACAAAATCAAAGCATATTTCATTGTTATCAATGCAGAATCCGTAGAGAAAGAGGTTGCAGATTTAAAACTAAAACTAGCCACTGTACGAAAAGAATGCAGCAAACACTTGGAGAAAAGCATGGCGTCAACAAATGTACCTTCTTAGTTGGCAGCTCATAATTGATCAACATGCGAGCACAAAGTGGCGACTCTACAAACCCTACAAGAGGAAGGCAGGCATCCGTTACAACAATCACATGTGATTTTCGGTGTTCTTCTGTTCCTGCCTCCTCATCAGCTTCCTCTTCTCTTCCAAACCTATTCCATCTCACAGTTGCTTGCCGAAAATTATCCAAAACAGCAGCTCTATCTACTCCAGAAAGGTCACTAAACTACAAAGTTAAACTGGAACTTTAACTTCCAAATGCATCAAAGAAATGTAATCATAATTTTGACATTAAAAAAAAAAAAAAAGGAGTACCAGTGAGGAAACAGAAACATGAGACGATAGATTAGAGACATTGGAGCAGACGGCGTCGAGCTCATCACGAGTGCTGCAGCAGACAACCATTGGAAGGCAAGGACGCCGCCCAGCCGTGCTTAGAAGATCCAACAGCGTTTCCTGTCGAAATTTCCGTTTCTAATTTATAAGCAAGTTAAATATACAGAATTAAGAAACCAAAATATGCACTAGAAAGCTTCTCTGAGGACCATCTTGAATTCGAGTCTGTCCACGGCAAGGTAAAAATGGCGTTGTGGACTGAAACATTACAGGAATTTGAAATTAGTCGAATAATTCATCAGTAAAACCCCGATAACTACGCAATTGAGAGAGACCTGAAAGAGGATGGTGGTGAAGGAGAGGTGGAAGGAGGGGATTCGGTGGCATCCATTTCTTCTCTCCACAGTGTGCACAAATTGCAACCAAAATGAGTTTCTCTTCACTTCCTATGTAGATCGCGTTGGCCACATTATGAAGGGACCAAATCATCTGTTCCAAAAGTGGCTATTCCACTAGTTGTTCCACTTAACAGGAGGGTGACAAGTGTCTAATTTGCTTTTAAATTTTAAAATAATTAAAAAATAGAGATTTCAATTAGCGCCGTGAAGTCCTGACGGAAGGCAATCGACGTGACGTTCCCTTTAACTTCCATGAATTGAAACGTGTGCCGTCCTTCCGCCAACACTTTACATATTTATTTTATTTATTATTTTATTTATTTAAAAGAATCCTTTAAAATAATATTACACTATTTGGTCTTCGTTTTCCATAGAACTCAACTGTAACCATCAATCTAAACCATTATTTGAGTAATAAAATATGATCTACATTATTTGAGTCGATTCAAGCTAAACCTACTATTGTTCAAACTTGTCTGAAATATTATCGAGCTTTTAATTTTATGTTTGAGTTTATTTGATTATTAATCGAATCGAGCTTTAATCGAGTCGAGCTCGAGTAGTTTGATATTTTTACATTTGTTTTAACATTTTTAACTTATCGAGCTCGAGCTTGGGTCGAACTTTAAATTTTATCAAACGTAAAAGAATGTTCAAGTTTGTTTGATATCTTTAATCGAACATAGTTCAAACGAGCTTTTAGCGAACAATTTTGAGTCGAGTATCGAATAGCTTGATTTAATTTTCAGCCCTAGTCAGGTGTAATTAATATTTGTCATTTGTTAAGTTTTTTGTTTCAATTTATTTAATGATAATCTCAACTAAATTAACATGGAAAGAAAAAACGAACATAATATTGAAGAAATCTCTTTAAAATACACGAGAAAGCTAAAAGCACAAAGTTTTCTTGTCACGGTCCAATAATTACA
>JAUEKW010150105.1:0-10020 GCA_032274785.1 Ajuga reptans
AGTGACTTCAAAAGTTACTATTGGGACACTATTAGTTACTAAGCTTTATTGAAACAATAAATTACCTCAAACTTCTTCATTTTTTTTTCTCTTAGAAGGCTATAATTTCAAATTTTCCCCAATTCCCCTTTTGGTCTCTCACTCTCTCCACTCTCTCTCTCCTCTCGCTCTCTCTCACTTCATCAAGGAAAAAGGTTTCAATGTCGCATCTTTAAGCTTTCAATTTCCCCAAACTACATTTTTAAGAGCATCACTGGAGTGACTTCCTTCGAGCCTTCCAGAATCCAGCAAAGGTCACCGAATGATCGAAGATCTCTACGGCGACCAGAGCAGGTTTGTTTGACATATACTCGCTTGTTTATATTTATCATACTCTGTTTTTACCGTTCAATTTATGTTTTTACAGTCAAATAAAGTCTAATATGAACACATTACTGTGATACGAGCAGGTTTTTGATGAAATTGAACAACGAGACTGTGTCGATTGGCTAAAAAATGGCACTGTTGTACACGGCACCATTACCGGTTGTTCTCTCTAACCATTACCATTACGTGGTTTCCTTTTTTATTTGGGGAATTATCTCTTAGTTTTCGTACTATTTTCGACTTATTTGCCAACCGACTTGCCACTACTTTGTAGATTTTTTTTAAAAATAAATAAATAAATAATTTTTAAATGGAGGTGCTGTAATCAATTAATTTTGAGGATTCAGTACTTTCTCAAAGTAAAGTAAACTGTTCCAGAATAATTCCGGCTTCACTGTGCATCCTGCTGGTCTAAGCTTATTAGTTTCTGAGTATTTGTGGCATTTTGGTAGAAACATGTCGAGTGAATCATGAGGAAAGATTTGTAATGACTTGGAATGCAACTTGTTGAAGGGAAACATAGCAGAATGAGGATGATTGTGGTCATATCTTGTGTTTTGAAGTGAGCAGGTAGTAAGATTCACCGTCGGTTTTATGTAAAACAATTTTATTTTACAATTTTCTTAAACTATTTGACATTATGGAAAGGACTACGGTACACATACTTGTCAAAGGCAATAGGTGTGCTGTTGCAAGGGCACCGAGATGCTAGGTGCAATGAAAGTGGATACCCGAGTGAAGCTAGACATAGCTACGTAAAAATCCATAATGTACCTAATTCACACAAAAATATGTGTAGGTAATTGATATGAACAAACAGAAGAGAATAGAAACCGTTGCCAAGTAGTATTAAGCAGAAAAGCTTTGATTTGTGCTTCTATTTTATAAACAAGTAGAAACCGTTCTTAGAATAGAACAGCAGGAGAGATGTAGTTGAGGTAAAAAGACAATCAAGTGCAAGCCGTAGAGTGGATATGATAATTTGGGGAAAGAGCACAGCAGCCATAGATCTGATGATATTTGTGAATTAAGTAGTACACTAAGGTTAGTTATCGTATGGGCTCTTTAATATTTAAAGACTCATTTTAATTGATGACCTAACCCGTCTCAACTTCGTTTTTTACTCGGGTTTCTTTAGTTCAAATCTTAAGATTTGTGTTTAAACTGACTACTGGATCTGCTTGACGCCTCTCCTGGCCGCCACATCTCCCTCCTTGCCAACCTTCCTTGCTTAAGTGTGCCTCGTGAAAGGTTACCGTCCTGGGTTTGTTTGAGGGGCACCGTCCTCGCCTAGCGCCCTAATCTTGCTTAGGACTTAGGAGGTATGCTTTTGACAACTATTATACAACTGGATGGAGTTCTCCTTACATCAGAACACCATTCCATTCTATAAAGTCTGCAGTCCCCTAGTTTCTGACTTGAATTCCAGTCATTGTTATGCTTTTAAACAATAATTTTCTTTAGTTTCTAAATCGTGAAATGGTTGGCATGCAATTTCACAGAAGAATATCTTGAGTTGTAGGTAGCAGAAAAATACAGTACTATTTATAGCAATAGAACCTCAAGAGATTAGGATTTCCATCTTGGTACTGTTGCACACACAAATTTGCTGCATGCAACTATTCCTTGTTGGAAGTTCGAGTTGGTTGCATAAGCTTATAGCCTTATATGCATTGTGGAACTCTCTGTTGGTCATAATCGAGATGTATTTGTCCTTTCAAGACTTTGATAGTGAGTGCTACTTCTTGTTTCTCTATAGCCAGACCAATCTGCTCTTCAACCAAAAAGTATTTATAAGAACGATAATGGTTGAGCTGGAAATAATTCTCTGGTTTAAAATATGTAACCATTTACCTTCATTTTCTCACCTTAATTGTTCTGTATAGGTGTTGATGTCAGTATGAACACACATTTGAAGACCGTAAAGCTAACCTTGAAGGGAAAAAATCCAGTAACTATGGACCACCTGAGTGTAAGGGGTAACAATATTCGTTATTACATACTTCCAGACAGCTTAAATCTCGAGACATTGCTAGTGGAAGAGACACCTAGGGTCAAGCCCAAAAAGCCAACTGCAGGTATGAAAATATTTTCATTACAATTCATAGCAATATCCATTTCCACTAGTTTTTAAACTTATTATCTTACTCTGCATCAATACAGGAAGAGCAGTTGGACGTGGTAGAGGCCGTGGTCGTGGTCGTGGGCGTGGTAGGGGCCGCTAAGTATAAATCCCACCTTCTAAGCATTTGTGGCATTTTGTTATGTAAACATCTGTATTAAGAATATGCTTGTTAGAGGACGTGAGCATGATCATTTTTCGCCATGTTTATCCCAGGTTCAGCGTAATTCACATCATGTATGTCTTGCGTTTGCATTTCATGTGGTATGATATATGATGTTATTATGACATTTTTTCTCACTATCTGTCTTAACTCTTAAGGTAACACGGATAAGATGGATTTCTATAAGACGGTATTAAGGTAAGACGGATAGTCAATATGGTAACATAGTTGAGCATATCTAACTCATTTAACTATCTGTCTTACCGTAAAATTGGTTCAACGGAGTTTTTGCCTATTGAGGAAACATTTTGTCACAAGCAAATTTTGCTCTCTCTCTTTCTAAGGTGTTACTAAGGGGTGTTTGCGTGAGCTTTTTAAGTGCTTATCAGCTTATGCCTTATAACTTAGAAAAAAGCTGTTTGAAGTATTTGACAATACAACTTCAACTTCAGAAAAAGTAATTTCAGGCCAAAATGTGCAAGCTGGAATTTGATGATTTTATCCAAAAAAAAAAAAAAAAGAGGGGAAGAAGAAAAAGAATGTTTGGTCTTTGGGTATTCTTTTTCATTTTCTTTTTTTAATTCTTGACTAATCCGGATTTCCAAGATCCATTCTATGGGTGAGTTCAAATACAATACTATAATGATATCAGCATTTCATACTGTAGCAGAAATATAAAAATATAAGATAGATATTGTTTGAACAAATAAAACAAATAAATAAATTTTACAATAAAAAATCTTGGACATATTGCATGGGTTCATTATCATAGATCTTATCGAATTGATGATGGCGCCAGCTTCCAGTTGATCATTAATGTCTTCATGCTTTGGATAAGGCTGATGACTTGCTTTGCTTTTTTAACTACTATTTTCTTCATGTCTATCTTATCTGTTTAAAAAAGATTAAGAGCGAATCATTAAACAAATAATGATAATAATACTATTTTTAAAAGGGTTAGTTAACTTAGTTGTAAAAAGTGTATGATTCCTATGTAGTTTTGTAATTTAATCATATACTATGTTTTAACATTGCCAAAAAAAAAAAAATGAATTTACTAAATTTTCTAATTTGATGCATGAGTGACTTTTCTGGTGGATTGTGATAATGTAGCTACTGGAGCGTATTCTTACTATTTTGGATCCCACATCAGACATAATTATATTATAAATTTTTTTTATTATCTAAATACTCTTTAATACCTCACATAGATAAACTCCAATCTTTATCGTGAGTATCAAATTTTAAGAAAGAAACAAGATTGTGATGTCCAACATGGTGGCTTCACCTGAGTTCCAGGGGCCATGTGATTAAAATCCTACAAAAAAAATAGTTTATGGATTGAAATACAAAATTTTAAAAAATGAGGCATGTTTTTTCAATGTTAGAAAATATACGACTAAATTACAAATAATAGTAAAAGCCATGCAATTGTTTTTTTTTTTGCAGTTAATCCTTTTTAAAAAGTATAAGATTTTCTACTATAACTCAAATATACAAATATTATACTCCTTTTCATAAATAAAAATTATTTTAGACTTTTAGGGAGAAATTAAGATCTCATGGGATGAACAAATATACCCTTATTAGAGATGGCAATTCCGGTGGCCCATCTCGATCTGGCCCATATGTTGGGTTGGGTGAGGCCGGTCAACAATTCCATCGGCAAAAAATTAGTATGCGAAGCCCGGCCCAACCTCCTAAAATATAGTATAATTTTCGGGTCAGTCTGCAACCTATCGAACATTTTGCCCATAAGATCGGCCTATTGGCGCGATGATACTTCAAGCAATAATTCCTATTGCCCATCCCATCTAAAATGGCGTGCAGGCTGGTCAAGCCCCATCAGGCCGGATCGATTTTACCACCTCGAACCCTCATACAATCTATCTCTATTATCCTAGATTCTTTTTTTTTTCCTCTAAGAATCTTTATTTATCATAATGTTGCTTCCTCTTTCCTCTCATAATATTTCTTTACCATAATGTGAGAGAATAATTAATTTAAGTAATGACAAAATTAAGAGATTTTTGGGAGATTTATTAATTTATAATCAAGGGCGATATTAAGAAAAAAAAAAGTAATTTTTTTGCTAGAATAATTTTTTTTATACAAAGTATAATTTTGTTTTAAATGACTTTTATTTAAAAGCGAAAAGAGTAATACCCATACCTTATTACATAAGTGATAAGTCTAAATGTGAAATTGAACACCATGTAAGGAAGATTAGTTTACTATATATTCCCTATTTGAATTGACAAGTTGGACTAGATACCTAATTGTAGTCTTGTGAGCATAAATTCGTCCACAGTAAATTGGAGATAAGTACGTAATCCTTTAATTAATGCATTGATTTGACTAAGGACCAGAATCAGACTTGTATTTTATGTACTCTATGCACTTAATGTCTTTGTTTTTTTGTTTGGCTCAACTCAATACGTGTTTAGTTAAATTAAGGTTGGTCCAACCTCCTCAACTATTATCTCTCTTTCCACAATCAAAATCATCTTACATACATCAAATCATCACGATTACTCTATCTTTCTCTCTCCTCAACCAACAATCTCTTACACACACTAAATCACATATTCCATTTAAATATTATTAATCAATTCTTCAATCACTCCTCCAACCCATAAAACAAACCCATCGTTTTACTTCTCTAACCACTTACAAGTTACAACTATCTAAACACCCCAGCCTACAGTACTTCAACCACCTCAGCCCAAACCAAACACCCCCATAATTTAGCATAACTCATTTTTATATTAAATGGGAAACCTAAAAATCATCAATGTAATGAAAGCGAAAAATCATAAAAAATATCGTTTATCAGTACCGTTAGAAGGAGCTCCATTTTCCTGTAATTGCCTCAACTCTCTTAAATAATAAATGTCATGGCCACTGGCATTAATGTCAGGAAAATACAAGATATTATATTTTAATTGTAGCATCATCGCCTTTTTTTTTTAAACTAATTATTACCAGTGGTGTATGCAAGAACTTGTTGTCACATATATGTACGGATCTAAATTTATGCAACGACACTAATTTTTTAAAATAAATAAATTTTATGGATCCAAAATAATAAGATCAAATAAATTTTCTTGTACGTGTTCGTTCTTGATAAAAGACCTAATAACTGCCGATAATAATTCTACTCTTAAAAAACATATTACATTTTTTTAGAAAATACATTAATATATTTGATAATTTTACTTTTAAAAAACATATTACCTTTTTGAGAAAATACATTACTATATTTTCGTTTTCCTTAAAGCGATTACTACTACTGTTCTAGCATTTCGATTTCTTTATTAATTTTTTCTTCATCTTCAATAGGCGGATATACGATTAATCGCCATTGTAAAAATCGTCAAGGGGTCCACCTAAATTCTTCTGGAAGCCATTCGTGTTGAGACACCTCTCAAATGAATGCCGATGTTTTAACGTTTCTTCTTGAGATCAAATCCACAAAAATTCACAATCAATTCGGGCCCAGACAAAGCGAAAGATCTTTTGCAGAAAAATAATGGAGATTTAGATAGGGACACCCGTGACCATCTTTTTCCTCAACTCTACTACATTATTCAACCCCCCTTATTCATAACTTCCCCGTTATAAGTGAGAGGTAGAGGTGATTAGCGGGTTAGGGTTTTAATCTGTTCCTCCTACTCTCTGAGGTTCGTTTCTCTGCTTTTAATTTTCTGCTTGCTCTTTTGATTAGTTTTGTGGATTTCGTGTTTGTATTACAAGCTCGCTCCGTGATTATAGTAGTAATTTCTTTTTCCCCTTTGCATTCCCCCAATTTTGTGTTTTTGCTAAGTAATTGGGGATTTTAGCCTACTGTGTGAGTTTTTACTGTTTTTGATTGCATAAATCGTCGAAAGCTTAATATACTTGGGAGAATCATGGATCTTTTCTGCTTGGTCAGTTAAATATAAAGTTTTGAATTTCTGACCTAAACACCATAGGAAGCATTTTAGCTTCTCCATTCTTCTGGAGTCATATTGCTTTAGAATCCAGTGTTTCTTGACTTAAAATGCCTCATACATTCGTTGTCAATTCTCGGTTGTTTTAGAATGAAGAACTTAGTAAGAGTATCTTTTGTTGTTGAATTAATTGATTTGTAATGTTAAATGAGATTAAGGGGGAGACTGCAACCCCCACCCTCCTTTTAAATCATCAGTTGGATAATTGGTCATTGGTTTACCATGATGTATATGTAGGGAATATAGTAAAACATCCTAACATATTTTAGTTTGTCGCTAAGCAGAAGTACTTGGTAAACTGCAAGTTATCGGTAGGCAGCAATCGCGTCAATAGGGTCTAGTACCTTGATATGCTAAATCGTTATGAAGTGTGTTGTGCAGTCAGTGCTGACGGTAATTCATGTTGATTACAGAATCTTTATATGTTTCAGAGTTCTGAAATATAAGATTCTATCATTCTAACATCTTATAAGATGCTTTTAGAGCTTATAAGATGTTTTATCTTATCTTAAAAATAAGTTGATGTGTTTGGGTAAATAAGATGATGGGTCTTATAAGATGTTAGTAATTGAAATTGTATAATTATAACAATAAAATATAAAGGAGTTGCCTAAATAAGATGAGTTGGATTTTCCTTACTTTCAAGAAAAAGCTTATAAGATCCTAATGAGTAACATCTTATTTTGGGATGAAATAAGGTCTTATTTTTTAGAATTTGCCAAATACTTCTAAAGAGCTTATAAGCTCTTAAGCATCTTATAAGATGGTTTAAGCCTTAAGGAGCTTATAAATAAAAGCCAAACACCCTCTTAGTCTTATGTGTACTTATCACATTAAACACCCTTTTGATGGTATATTTGAAAGTTTGAATGGTCACTGGGTTGACAAAGAGGCATGTAGGTGGGACTTTAGCATGGGTTACTAAAATAAGTTGATAGAAAATTTAGTTTCTATTGAGAGCTTTACAGTTTCTTTTTTGAGAACGAGGGCTTTATAGTTTATAGTACTGTAAAATATAACTGCAGTTGAATGATTCTACTTTACACATTGTATTTCCCGTTTCAGATGGTAAGAGAACTTTAGCATTGTCGGTTTCATCAGTTGGAAGTATGGCGGCATTGAACAGTGATCTTTGCTACGATATACTTAGGCGTCTTGACGGTGCTACTTTGGCAAGTGCAGCGTGTGCTTGTGCAGCATTCTGTTCTATTTCAAAAGAGGAGAGGCTGTGGGAAAACGTATGTTCTTCTATGTGGCCCTCAACGAATAGTGATGATGTCAAAAATTTGATCTCATCAATTGGAGGTTTCAAAAAGTTTTACTCCGATTGTTTTCCGCTCATAGTAAATAAAGAGGTCCCTGAATTTCATTGGAATGACTACTATGATTATCCTCAAGAATGGACTGAAGCCGAATACTACGGCGATGAGGATGAAGTAGATAACATTTCACCATCCGATTTCGTCTCTATTGTGGACATCCGATACAAAGATAAAACAATTTGTTCAAAAGTCCTCTGGGGAATCCCCAATGCAAACGGCTCCAATGGCTGGTTTTACAATTGCCCTTTCCGGGTCGATCTTCTTGCCTACTCTACGAGAGATGACGACCCAGAGGACAAAGTCGTCCTTTCACTATCCGATGGCTTGCCCCCTATTTGGTCAATGGAAAGAGAGAGGAAAGACGGAAAGCTCTGGCAAGAGCTTCGTGATGGGATCAGGCTTAGTTGGATTCTAGTTAACCGAAAAACCAAAAAAGCTGCTAACCTGTCCAGTTGGAGCCCTATAGGAGGACAGAGACATTGGCCCACGGACAAGGATTTCTTGATACGGTTTGGTTCCGTTTTACCGGCCAAAGACATTCTCCCATGTCAAGTGGTGGAATGCATCCTTATCATGAAGTTCAAAGTGGTTCTTACAGAGGACGAAAGTACCCATACTACCCTCAGATTGTTGGAACTAAGCATGCAACTCGGAGACATGGAAGGTTCCCATGTTAATGGCAGAAACAGTTTGCTCGTGTTGGAAGAAGCGCTGAGCTGTCCAAGGAGCAAAAATTACAGCGAAGCCCTCGAGTCCTGTCAGTTGTACTCGAAAGTCCAGAGCGAGCTCAAGGAGGAGAAGATGAGGTACGAGAACAGGTTAGATACACTTTGGATATTGGGAAGTATTGCTGCATGCGCTACGTTTTGCTTATACTGTTTGTGAGAATCTCTGCGCAAACATTGCGCGGGTCTTTCGTTATGTAACTCAGTTTTGCCTGCACATATGGTTTTCGATATAGCTTCGTTAGTTGGCTGTTGTTGTATATTAGAGAATAACAAGTAATATTTTCGCCAATCGGCTTATAGTGTGACGTGTAAAGTAAATGTTGCTGACGAGGTTCTTAAGGAACAACAAGGTTTGGTTTTTCCGGAAGAATCTACATACTTTGAATTATCAGTTAGCCAAAATTTTAGTACACATCTCAGTTATACTCATCTTTTCACACGAAGTAGAACTCTGTTAATGTATTTTCTTGATGTTATTGGGTGGGGCGTCATGAACAACTCTTACAAGTAAGCTTTCCAGTTTTATTTACTGACACAAAGTTCCTTATAGATATCACCCAGTGCTGAGGAACCGGTATATATCTTCATGTTTTTAATAAGAACTAGTTGTCCATCCGTGCAGAAGTTTATTTGAGTGTAATATATAACAAATAAATAGTTGATTAGACATTTGACAGTAATGGAAACATTAAAAAAATAAAAAAAAATAAGAATAATAAAGGTACAATATATAAATCAAAATTGATGGACAAAAAATAAATTACACATTTTGAAAGACTTCTTTATATACAACAATGATAGTTGTATTTGTATGTCTCTTCTTCTGATCACAACATGATGATCACAACATGATTCTAATCCGATACTCAATATCAGATATTGACAATCGGATCATCGTTGGCTTCAAAACTCCAAGCCTTCTCGGTGTTCGGTGTTCGATGTTCTCACGAACTCTACTGCAATCAAATGCGTGGACATCTCTTGGAGTATGGATATACGCGTGTATATTTGCTAGGGAGAACTGAATATGTATCCGATATATATATACTAATATATTACAATATTCTTTCTCCACAAGTAACATATCTATAGAAGATATTGGATATCTCCATCTTCCATAATATCATAATACCATAATTCAATTTAATTGCAGTAATAAATTATATCCTTATAATTTATTTCAGTTTATATTGAGTCACCAAAGGGACCTGATCGGACCCAATTAAATTAAGCTCCAATAAATTAATTACGACCCGGTCAACTATTGACTTCTCATATTAATTTATTAATTATATTCTATTCCACTAAAAGAATATAATTGCACTCT
>JAUEKW010150116.1:0-10020 GCA_032274785.1 Ajuga reptans
TTATAACCATATAAATATATCAACTCTTATTATATATATTCATGTTAAATTTACAAACCGTGTATCGCACGGGGATTGCTACTAGTATATAAAAGTACAAGTGGAAAAAGAAAATGAAATTTTCCCACTTATATTTACCTGCCATAAGTAGAAAGTCAACCTTATTTATGCTCCAAAAGAGACGGGAAGGTAAGTAATGTACTGGACTGGGCAAGATTTGGGCCAGCAAAAGTTGCCAACATTACCATTTTTTTTTCTAATATAAAAATTCTATAAAATATTACGTTTGAGTTATAAATTCTTTTTTTTATGCATGATATATTAAATTAATTCTTTTTATTTAATTTGATATTCATGTCGCATTGAAACGAAATATAAGACATGAAATGTGGAGTATATTTTGGTGATACTTGTCTTTGACTTAATGTTTGCAATAAATTGTGAAAGTGTGTGTTGCTTGGGTGCAATGTTGAGTTAACCTTTAATCAAAACACAGCGGAAATAAATAACGAACAAAAGCTAAGAATATTCCACAAGTCTTGAATGACTTGTGGACGCCTCAGGGCGAAAATATTCACTATAACAATATGCGAATACAAAAAGATTTCAGTAATAAACCGAAACACACTTCGATTTATTACCTAGAAATCGTAACATCTCAAAGACGGATAAACTCAACCTAGAACTACAAAACAATCAAACAAAAGCTATCGAGAAAAATCCATAAGCAGATGAAATTCAAATTCGTGAGGAACCTGAATTATTGCTAAGGAATATTGAAAAAGGTTGGATAGAAAGTTGACTAAATATCCTAGGTAACAATGTATATGTGTAGATAAGTATCCTTGTTCGTCGTGTACTTCTTCGACTCGGGTGAACCCCCTTTTATAGATGGATGGGAAGCTTGGACAACACTCTCCACTAACGGCTAACTACCATGGCCTTGCAAAGTGGGGTGGTTGTTGCTTGTTTGACTCGGTCTTCCTTGAGTTAACAGATTCTTTCAACCAACAACCTTCCTATCTTTATGCACCACTTCCTCCACCATATTTGAACCGAATGGACTAGGTCATAGAGGTTCAACAACCTGCAAAACACAAGGGATACACACATACGTACATTTTATCTAATAAGTGTAGAAAAATGGCAAAATTAATAAGAATCCAATTTGACACTAACAATCTCCTCCTTTTTTCCTTTTCTACACCAACACACAAAAAACACCCCCCTTAATCGCACAATATACTCCCCCTTAATTCATGAATGCACCAAATAAACTTTTGTAGGAATTTCAAATAAAAATTCTAAAATTAAACTGAAATAAAAAGTCTAAAAAACAATCTCCCAAAACTTAGTCAAATAAAGCAAGTACTAAACAATAAGGAAAAAAAAACAGTACTAACAAAACTAAGAAGGTAATTCCCTCTGAAACAACATTAGTAATCATGATCTTCATCCTCTTCGTCTTCCTCCTCCTCCTCAGTCTCAAAGCCAAATCCAGCTTCGCCATGCCTAATCGCATCATCATAAGAAGCCCGAGAAGTGGATGCCCCAACAGGATTCAAGATATGATCCCACGAAGCTGCAGCATCTCCCTATCGTTGGGTAGAAATGGCAAGAGCAGGAGTATCATGAACACGAGTCAACCCATCTATTTGCTTTGTCAGTTCATTAACATGTTTGGCCAAAAGGGCCCGAACAAAGGAAGAAATGTTGGGCCAACCTTAGGATCAGCATCACCAGGAGCATGAGCATCTTCATCAACCCATGGCATATCTTGTATGCGGTGGCTGGAGAAAACAGAGTCATGGATGGCTAAAATTGGTGGAACTGATGTCAGCTTCAAAGAGGTGGCATTCGGTATATACTGAAGATAAGGGATGGAAAAACCAAGTCCTTATCCACAGTTTCTTCAGCAAATTCAATGATGTACTTGAATGCAAGCTCTCCGGAGTTAACATAGCAGCACGAGCCCAGTTTGAACAACAATCTGCCTTGTTCAGTGGTGACCTTCGTTGTGTTGGTGGAAGGACACCAGTTGTGAATTGCAATTTTGTGCATGCAGGGCATAGTAGAGCTGAGTGAGCTTTGAGACAGTGAGAACTTTTGGCCATTTTGCCACCTGGCCGCCGGTGATACATTGAACAATTTTGTCCAAATCATCATAAACCTCTTCTTCAGGTTCACTGCGTGTTCCTAGGAACTCATTGATGACCTGTGGTGAGAAATTAAACACCTTCCCACTCACATAATCTTTTCCATAAAAACAGGAGCAGTGATCCTGAACGCTTTTGATCAAGTTGGCATAGAAGTATCTCACTGTATCCTCTTGAAATGGAGAGGCATGAGTAACTGTTGCTAACAACCCACGCCTATCCAGTAGTTGATAAATGCAATATTCTTTATATTGACTTATATTCAAACGTCTTTCAACCTTAAATCCACGATTTACATATTTTGTCCATGCTTGAGCTTGAGTATAAAAAAAATGTGGAGGATAATAAGCATCACTAAGATCATACCCGGGTTCAGGTGAGCCATCAGCACTGGTGTTTTCCTCGTCTTCTTCTTCTGGTGCTGATGTAGGATCCAATGTTGGTTGCTCCGCTGAACCAACCTTAATCTTCCCTTTATTTCTCTTAAGTTTATCAAGATGTTCGGCCAGAGGGATAGAAGTGTTTGCATCCTCCTCATCTTCTGAGTCATGAGTAGGTTCTTTGGAAGCATCAAAATCCTGGTCACTCTCATCATCACACTCTGTGGAAGATATGTTGTCAACATCTACCACAACATCTCCCTGATGTTCATCAATGACCTTGAACCCTTCGTCCTCTTCACTTTCAGTCAGTTCATCAATCAGTGAGCGGCTTACGGGGGTCCGTGTGGATTTCTACTTTTTATCAGGAGGTGCAGTTGTGGAAGCCTTTCTTGGTTGACTCCTGTATTGAGAGCCACATTTGGCTTTCTGTTTTCCTCTTGGAGGAGCACACTCGGCTGCAGCAAGGACCCTGTTCACAATACGAGGGGATCGCCGAGGAGGTTCTAAACGCTCAACCCCTATTTTATGCTTTCTTTGCCCAACAAACCCTAGGTCAGCACCTTCTGGGTTATCGACATTGAACCAATACCTTGCATCCCCTGGGAACAAAATGGAAATAGGGGTTGGTACAATTGTACCTTCATCAGGATTCCCGAGACTGGGATTAGTAGCCGACGGCTGCTCGTGGGTTGGAATTGGAGGAATCTCTGCCGATAATGGCGGAGTTGGCAGCAGAGCTTGTACGGAGGGCGGTTGAGAGGAAGGTACGGTCCTTTCGATAGATATGGGAGCTGAGATGGTCATGGGCGAAGGATTTTGCTGCAATGGGGATGCCTCCATGGCCGAGACAACATTGGCTCCAACCTCAGTCACAGAGGAAGACACCAACGTTATAGATCGGAGAATCTCCGATGATATGTCCATCGGAACAGAGGAAGAAGGACCAGCAACACTAGTAGCAGAAGGACTGTGCTCTATCACGTTTTTCAAAGCATCAAGTAGGGCCTAAAATTCCGTAGTAAGTATGGGATCCATGGAGAGAGGAAAAAAGAACGAAGAAGATGAGTGATAAAAAAAAAAACATCGGAGTTAAATAGAGAGAAAAAGGCAACAATTAGTCCTAGAAAAACTAGGGTTGAAGCCATCAAATCATAAACCCTCTTTTTCTAGAAGAGAGGAATGGATAAGAGAAAAATTCAAACATACCCTGATTTACAGGCGATCAAATTGGAACTGCACAGTCTCATCCAGATGTTGAGAGCACCTTTAGGCCAACCTTATCCCTTTTTTTTTGTTTTTTGAATTAAAGGTGTCTCGAGAATACTTTATTGGTATATAGAATTTCCGATCCTCATTATCGTTTGACAAGAGCACACGATATTACGAGTACCATGTCCCGAGCTACTTGATAATTTTAGATCAAAAGACTTCTATAATATTTCAATGTAGAGAACACGATATTACGAGTACCATGTCCATAGTCTACTTCATTATCTAAGTTTTCCCATACTCCCTCTTTTAGCAGGAGTACACGACATTGCCGTTGTTATGCCCCGAGTTACTCAAGGAAGTATGATTCTATGTACCAATAAGATATTCCTTTGCTGACCCCCCCTCATTTGTTTTTCCGACGGGGTACCTAGGCCTCAAATATTATAGACAGAGACAAGACACAAGAACAATAGCACAAATAAAAACTGGGAAGTATATACAAAAACACCCGATGTTACCCTGGGGGTTAAGACAATACTAGCCCCGACTCCTACTGAATTAAGCAAATTCCAAGAGATTTTCTAAGCTTAGAGAACCTCTCATAATCTAGAGCCTTAGTGAAAGTATTTGCAAGTTGATTTTCAGTAGATATGTATTCAATGCAGACAAGATTCTTTTCTACTAAATTGCGAATAAAATGATGTTGTATGTCAATATGCTTTGTTCTCGAGTGTTGGACAAGATTTTTGGATATGTCGATGGCACTTGAGTTGTCACAAAATAAACTTAAAGCATTACTACTACAACCCTAGTCATCGAACATTTGTTTTAACTACAAAAGTTGTGCACATGAACTCCCTGCCGCTACATATTCAGATTCGGCGGTTGAGAGTGGCACATAATTTTATTTGCGACTCTGCCAGGAAACTAAGTTGCTTCCAAGATAAAGACACCCACCACTGGTGCTTTTTCGATCATCCAAATCACCTGCCCAATCTGCATCACTATATCCAACAAGATTTGTATTTGTGTCCTTTGAATACCAAATACCTAGTTCTACGGATCCCAGAAACATACCTGATCACTCTCTTTACAGCCTTCAAGTGTGAGGTCTTTGGATTTGCTTGATGTTGTGCACATAGACATACACTGAAGGTGATATCCGGACGACTTGCTGTGAGGTAAAGTAGGTTGCCTATCATGGAATGATATAGTGTTGGATCAACCTCTTCTTCAACATCGTCTTTGCTGATTTTCTGACTATCTCATTGGAATTTTCATGTGCTTAGCATCCTCTAGATTGAACCTTTTAATCAGATTTCTGGCATATTTACTCTGTGAGACAAAAATTCCATTGGCCATCTGCTTAATCTGTAATCCTAGAAAGAATGTTAGTTCGCCAACCATGCTCATTTCAAACATGGAAGATATTGCATTAACGAACTCATCAAGAAAAGCTTGTGAGGTTGATCTGAACACAATGTCGTCGACGTAGATTTGAGCCATTATAATGGTAGAACCTTTATTGTTTATGAACAATGTTCTGTCTACCTCTCCACGTTTAAACCCAAGCTCGATGAGAAAGTCTGGTAAGCATCCGTACCAAGCTTGAGGAGCCTATTTTAACCCATATAAGGCCTTTTTGAGCCTATATACATGTGGGTTTGTGTGGATCCTCGAAGCCTTTAAGCTGCTCAACATATACTTCCTCATTGAGTATTCCATTTAGAAATGCAGCCTTAACGTCCATTTGATGTAAGGTTATCTTCATATGACACACGATTGCTAGAAGTATTCGTATTGATTCTATCCTTGCCATATGGGTGAAGGTTTCGTCAAAGTCGACTCCTTCTCTTTGAGTGTAGCCCTGAGCTACTAATCGTGCCTTATTGCGAATAACATTACCATTTTCATCAGATTTGTTCTTAAAGATCCACTTTGTTCCAATGACATTTGTTTCTTTGGGCCTTCGCACAAGATACCAAACATCATTTCGGGTGAATTGTTCTAATTCTGCATGCATATCATTTACCCAAAAGTGATCTTTAAGAGCCTCTCCTACATTTTTTGGTTCAATAAGAGAGATAAAACAAGTAACTCTTACCTGATTACAGATGGAGGACATGCATACCAATCTTACCATTTCTCAATAGTTCATCGGTTCTTTTCTACGAGTTCGAATACCTTCTCTAACATCACCAATAACTTGAGTCAATGGATGTTTGTTTCTGATTCTGGCCGGTGGTTCCCTTCTTTCTGTAGATTGAAGGGGTTCATCATAATGTTGATCATCATCAATGTCGAAAAGTGAAACTGATGTTGACTTAACTTCCTTTTCAACATTACAGTTGTCTTCATCATGAGATTCTGGCCGTATGCTTTCAATCAGATCATTGGCATCTTCTTCTTCTACTTTCCTTGTCATGTCAGCATAATCATCGAAGGCAACATTAACAGATTCTTGGATGTGTCTAGTCCTAAGATTATAGACTCTATATGCATGACTATTTAAAGCGTACCCAAGAAATATGCTTTTGTCACTTTTTGAGTCAAACTTTGCAAGAGTATCCCTATCATTTAAGATAAATCAAATGCACCCAAAAATGTGTAAGTAGTTAAGGTTAGGTTTCCATCCTTTTAATACCTCATAAGGAGTCATAGTTGTGCCTGACCTTAAATAAACACGGTTTATTAGATGACATGCAACCCAAAAACATTTTGCAAATCTTTTAGAACTTAGCATAACACGAGCCATCTCTTGCAAGGTTCGATTCTTTCTTTCGGCAACTCTATTTTGCTGTGGAGTTTTAGGTGCCGAAAATTCATGCTGAATGCCTTTCTTTTTACAAAAATCAGAAAACAAGCTATTTTCGAACTTCTTCCCATGGTCAGACCTATCTAGCTATAGGAGAGCCATGCATGTTCCTGAATCTAGCAAAAAGAATTTTAAAAGCATCGAAGGTATTGGATTTCTCTCGCAGAAAACTTACCCAAGTAAACCTAGAGAAATCATCTACAACAACAAAGGAATACCTCTTACCACCCAAACTTTCCACCTCAACAAGGCCCATCAGATTCATATGAAGTAATTTGAAACAATGAGTAGTTACTGAGTGTCGTTCCGGATGTTGGACAACATCGAGAGCAACCCTCGTCTGTTTTCCTTTAAGACAATCTCCACATATGACTTTTTCATTCCTTCGCAACTTAGCAATTCCATTCACTGCTTCAAGCTTTAGCAGTCTTTCCAAGGAACGGAAATTCACATGCCCCATCTTTTGATGTCACAAAGTTGTGTCATCAATTTAAGGTCGATTACACTGAAGCTCACCAACTAGATAACAATTGTCTGCTGATATTTACCTATCATTACAAGATTGTTAGCACTATCATAGATATCACAAGTATTGTGTGTGAATTTAACCTACAAATCATCATGACATAGTTGGCTTACGCTAATTAGATTAACCAATAATCCTTCGACATGGTACACATTCCATAACTTAGGAAAACTAGGAACATCCAATCTTTCCTTTCCTACAATATGTCATTTCGATCCCCCTCCATAAGTTACACGACCTCCCTGACATGACTCGTAATTGGTTAAGAAATGTTTGGAACCCGTCATGTGTCGGGAGCACCCGCTATTGAAGTACCAGATACCTGAAACATTAGCTTTCAAAGCAGTAAAAACTACATTACAAGCTGAATCAGATTTGCGTACCCAAACCTTTCTCTGGCGGGGTTTAGGTTTGTTGACAGATTTTTTTGTTACAAATGTTGGGTGCCATGCCAGCCAACCTTTTCCCTTTTTCAAAATCACTTTTCATTTTATAACAAAAAGGTTGGATATTACCAGGAATAAAGCAGTAATGTCTTTTTCTTTTACCATTTGCCTGAGTGTGTGATTTATTAGTTTTTTCAGAATTAGCATTTTCACCTTCTCGGACAAACGGCATCCCATTTCCACTTACAATGTTAGATTCAGAGTGTTGATTGAATCCTAAACCAGTATTATGAGAATTACCAATAGCAAAAACTTCATCAAGTTTAGAGGTACCTGTATTTAAACTTTTGAAGGTTTCAGCATCTTATGCCAGTTTGGTTTGAGCCTTTCCAAGCTCAGCATCCTTCTTGGTCAGTAGTACCTCCAAACGAGTCACCATTTCTCGCAGCTCATCATTCTCCTTTGTCCATTTGTCGAAAATGTGCCACTGCTCTTTCCATTTTTTCAACAACTTGAAGTATACTCCTTTCATTTTTTCAACAACTTTGAGAGTCTCTTCATCATATTCGATCTCAGAATCCTCTTCAATGGCAGTATTGAAACAAAACAAGTTTAGATAATAGCTGGAGTCATATGTTTATGATGTGATATCAAATGTTGGATTAACACCAAACTTCACATCATAGTCCTCCAGCAAGATATCATCCATGGTAGAGATCATAGCAGTTTGACCTACTACCACTTCCAGTTCAAGTTCCTCATCGTCACTTAGATACCCAGTTGTTTTTTCCATGTCTTCTTAAGATATTGGCACACTTGTTCGCATAGTGGCCAAAACCTTTGCAAGCCCGACATTGAACCGAGTCTAAATTCCTTGGTTCATTTCTGAATTGATCAAATGTTGCTCTCCTTACAGGCTTAGGAGCAGGAGACGAGGTGCTGGTCCCTTTTGTAAAAGTAGTATTTCTTCGATCATGTATCTTTGGAGTGCTTGGAGACTTGCCCTTTAATTTCCTCATCATGGAATTCAGCTTTCTGGTCAGCAAGGCCACATCAGCTCTATCTGATATTTCCTCGAGGTCGTCATCGTCTTCACCATTTTGGGAACTATCTTGAACAGATGAGCTTCCATCCTCTATGCGTAGTGCGACATTCTTACCTCGGGTGTACAGCTGGTTCTGGTGATTGATGTTCATCTCATAGGTCTGCAAAATGCTTATCAAGGTGATGACATCCATTGTAGATGTATTATGAGCTTTCTCTATAGCAGACACCTTGACATTGAATCGATCCGATAGTGACCGAATTGCTTTGGAAACAAAATTTCTATTACTTATGGGGTCTCCAAGATCAGAAGCCTCAGTAGCAATATCAATAATTGATGAACGTTGAAATGATCATTTTTCTCACATATTCTACGTTCTTATTTTGTTGAGAATTGCGTTTGTTTAATACGATTATTGAGCAAAAGTATATTTTCGTGTCAATTTTCCTATTTGATATGATTTGATGCACTTTTTGGTTTTTTTAGTTGTATTTTATAGGATTAAGAAATTCAGAGTGCAAGAAGAGCCGTTCTCACACATCTGTCAGTTCCAGCACATATTTAGAGGTGAAAACAGGCCGTACTTGGGCCTGGGCCTAGCCAGACTCGAAGATTTCTGATGCGTGAACAAAAGTCATGAAGAAGTTAGATCAAGAAAATAAAAGGAAACGAGCCAAAATGACAAAAAATGGAAGTGACGCGCGAAGGCACCCGACGGGAGACCCAGTGCCCGAGCACCGGGTGCCGTGGCCGAGAGAAATCGGCAGTGGTACCACATGCGGTACCGGATCCAGTATGATGTGCGGTATTCTTCTGTCCCCATGCCTTTGGCCCGGGTCTGGTATCCGGGTCATGGACCCCCTATTTTCATTTCTGGCATTGCAGTTCTGTATTTTAACCGTATCTTCACCGTCAGACATCGGAATTGAGTGATTCAAAATTCTACGGAAAGCCAACAAAGAAATACACAACGTTGTAGAAGACATCGAAGGCTAATTCCTGACCAATTGTTCCCAGAAAAATTCTGAGAAGAAGACCTATGCACCATTTTAGATTGTCATCTCAACTTAACTTTAGTTTTCCACTCTTAATTAGTTAATGACTCTTTTACCCATTGTAATTGATATTTTTCTGCAGATTTTTAGACCTTGAGAGAGGGTAGAGTGCCATATAAATACCCCCCCTCTCAAACATCTCTAATTTTATTTTGTAATTTTTAATTAGTTAATGACTCTTTTACCCATTGTAATTGCTATTTTTCTATAGATTTTTAGACCTTGAGAGAGGGTAGAGTGCCATATAAATACCTCCCCCTCCTCTCAAGCATCTCTAATTTCATTTTGTAATTTTCATTTTCTAGAATAGAATTCTTCTCTCTCAAAAGCTAGGGTTCCTCTCTTGTAACAAGAACTCATCTTGGGCTCTTGATTCTTGGAAGTAAACTTGCATTTTGTGAGAGATTTGGTTGGAGATTGAAGGCCAAGGCATTTATTGAAG
>JAUEKW010150137.1:0-10018 GCA_032274785.1 Ajuga reptans
CCCTCTAAGTTTTCCTTGAGTGAATACGACCTTGGCCAACTTGCTAAGTACACAATAACTTCGTGCACTTGCGAGAAGCGATCAGACTTTACTCCCCATGTCCGTCGTCCCTCTGAGAGCCAGATTCTATCCGAAGACATGGAGGTGATGGTGATATTAAATTGCCATGTTGCGGAGTACGGCCTATTCTGAATAAACGAGATCTTAAGGGATCCAGGTCTGCTCTCCCACTTTGGACTCCTAGGGAATGAGCATGACCCCACTCCTGATCCGGATATAATCCCTTTGTTTGTTGCAGCGCTGTCTTTCTCCCCTGCTTGTTTTTATCTTACTGACGTTTGATTTTTTTAATTGTTCAGATATGGACTACTCATTTCTCACCGTGCCCGAGTCTGAGGTCCACAGTCCCCCCGTTCCTGTTTCAAGCTCTAGGGATCCTTCCGGGGGCTCCGGTCCCGCTCTGAGGGTGGCAGAACAAGATCCTTCCCTGCCATTGGCCACCGCAGCTAATCCCACCAGCTCTGCTCGTGCTAGGGCTGCAGTTTCGAAGGGCAAGGAGAAGGCTGAGGCCAGCGGCGTGGCCGCAGTGGCTGGTATGGGCAAGAAGCATGCCCTACTGGAAAGAAGCAGATCTGTTGTCTTTGAAAAGAGCAAGCACCGGGGGTCAGTTCGCAAGGCCCCCAACAACACCTTTGCCATTGAGCTTCCCAAAATCTTTCTGGACCTCAACAAGGCTGACTGCTCCACCTTCCTCAAGGAGCTGCCCACGGTTGAGGATGTGGCTGCCATGGCTCAACACCTGGTCCAGGTATTTTTCCGTGCAGCTGTCCTGGACCTTTCTTGATGTTTTTGTTTTGTTTTGTTTTTTTTTGTCCAAGTTAAACAGTTCCTGGTCCATTTTATTTTGTGCAGTTCCTCACTTACTTTGGCCGGGACCAGAGAAGGACCGGTGTGCAGGTTCTCCACAAGCTCCAAGCCGACTTGGAGAAGAAAGAGGCAGAGGTGCTGGAGACCACTGCTAAAATTTCTGCCTCCACTGCTGAATCGGATACCCTGAGGAGGCACAATACTGCCCTTACTGAGCAAATGGGCACCCTCACCGAGCAGGTCTCCCACTTGCACGAATAGCTTGCTGTATCAGAGCAGAGGTTACGGGATCAAGGTGCTCATCACCATGAGCGAGAGCAGAGCTGGAAGAAGGAGGGGTGCTCCACCGGCTACGCCGAGGGTGTCGAGGACTGTCGGCGCTGCATAATATTCATGAATGTGGGACAACAGTTCCTGAAAGAGCTGCACGAGGGGCTTCTGGAGGGCTATCATAACAACACCCTTTACATTCGGTAGATATGCCCGTTCCTCTCGAACTTCATCCAATCTGGGTTCAGGGCTATGTACGCCCAAGCTCATGAGCAGGGCTTTACGGGGCAGCTGACCTGCGACATGCCCAGCATTGCCCGGGGTATGAAGACCCCGTCCACCTTTAAGGGTGATGAGACACTGCCTCCCGACCATCCTTGGTGGTTGCCCGTGATATGCAGAGCAGCTAAATTTTTGGGTCGAGATGGGAGGCTTTCCCGAGAGCTGCCTTTTACTGAGGCGCCCCTCTATGACCTAGTCGGTGCAGAAGAGGACCCAGTCCCGACCTCCGAGCCTCCTCCGGAAATCAGCTCTGAGCAGCATGAGTCAGAGGAGTAATTTTATTTTGTAGTACTTGTTTGTAATACTGCCCAAGTATTTCAGGGGGTTTTGTAATTGTAAACTTTTATTTAATGAAAAGAATGTCTTCTCCTAGAGCTGTGAAATCTTAATCTTCATCTTCATTCTTCTCTTCTTGTTTCTTTTTTTTTTTATAAAAAAAACAAAAAGTGGATTTTATTCCCAAGTGTGCCACTTCCTACGAGTCTTACACCGAACGTCTTTTAAGCTCTGACTCGATCGTGGCTTGTCGTCCAGGGAAATCCTCCCTCCAGTGGCGATGCCTAGGGCGAGTTCTGACTCGAGCCTAAGTCTACCAGTTCTAGTGCCAGATTTGAGCTCGAGCTCAAGCCCTGGGCTAGTATTGTTTAGGGAAATCCTCCCTCCAGGGGCGGTGCCTAGGGCCAGTCCTCACTCGAGCCTAGGTCTGTCAATTCGAGTGCCACAGTTGAGCTCGAGCTCAAGCCCTGGGCTCGTATTATTTAGGAAAATCCTCTCTCCAGTGGTGGTGCCTAGGGCGAGTTCTGACTCGAGCCTAGGTCTGCCAATTCCAGTGCCAGAGTTAAGCTCGAGCTCAAGCCTTGGGCTTGTATCCTTTAGCCCATTTAATTCTGAGGTGCGCCACGCGACCAATGCTCCTCAGAATTAGTGTACCTTAGCCAATTTTACGAGACAAGTGTTGTCTAAAATCCTGGGGGGAAGGTTTTGTACCCCGACCCCTTCAATTTCTTTCATTAAAATTTTTCGAAATAAGTTTTTGAGGCTCTGGGCAATCATATCTTTTTTCAAAAAGAAAATATAGAAAAAGAGTGCACTTATCCTAGTTAAACATAGTACTTCTTCAGGTTACAAATGTTCTAAGGTCGTACGACCTTCTTACCTTCCTCGGTCTTTAGCTCATATGATCCTCCGGTGAGTACCTTAGACACGATGTACGGGCCCTCCCAATTTGGCTAAAGTTTCCCTGTGGCTTTCAAGGCGTCTGCCCTGCGCAAGACCAGATCCCCTTCTTCGAATTTCCTGACCTTCACCCTTTTGTTGTATGCCGCCCTCATCTATCTTTTGTATTTTTCGGTTTTGAGCCTGGCTATTTCCCTTTTTTCCTCCAGCATATCCAAGTTTTTCCTCATCAGCTCTGAATTTTGGCCCTCGTCATAATTTTGAATTATATGGCTCTCCATGCCAATTTCTACTGGGATCACGACCGAAGCACCATTGACCAGGTTGAATGGAGTCTCCCCTGTCGCTGTTCGGACTCCAGTTCGATAGGACCACAACACCGAGTCTAGCTCTTCAGCCCATTCCAGCTGTGTGTCAAGCCGAGCTCGTATTCCCTCGAGGAGAGTTCTGTTCGTGACTTCAACCTGCCTGTTCGCCTGTGGATGGGCGACGGACGTGAAGCGCTACTGGATTTTCATGGTCTGGCACCAGTTCCGAACTTTAGCACCACAGAACTGTGTCCCATTATCGGACACAAGAATTCTTGGTATTCCATACCTGCAGTAGATGTTTTTCCATAGAAATTTCATGATATTGGCCTCTTCGATTTTTGCCACGGGCTCCGCCTCCACCCATTTCGTGAAGTAATCTATTGCAACGATCAGGAAAACCTTCTTCCTTGGGGTAGCGGTGAATTTTCCCACTATATCAATCCCCCATTTGTCAAAAGGGTAAGGAGATCTCATTAGTTCCAGTTCTTCCACAGGGACGTGGATCAGAGGTCCGTGCCTTTGACATTTATCACACTTCTTGATTAGCTCCTCTGCGTCTCGGGTCAAAGAAGGCCAGTAGTACCCAGCTCTGATGACCCTCCTGACCACATCTCGGGGACCGGAGTGGCTACCTGCACAACCTTCGTGCAGCTCTCTCAGTACTTAATCTCCCTCTTCTAGGGACACGCACCTCGCATGAGGTCTGGAGAAGGATCTTTTGTATAACTGGTCCCCGATGATACAGTATTTGGAGTACACCGATTTCCTCGGTGCTCCCTCCTGGCGCTCCCCCGTTCGTAGAAAGTGCAAGATGGGCGCTCGCCAGTCATTCCCTTCTTCAATTGCTCCGACATCCATCTCTGTTGACCTCCTCTCCATCGTTAGCAGGGTGATTTTGCCTTTCATCCTGTCATCAGCCGAACTGGCCATTTTGGCCAAATAGTATGCTCGGGCGTTCTCAGCCCATAGTACTTGCTCAATGATGACTTCCGAGAACTTCCTTCTCAGGTTCTGCACTAATTCTACGTATTTTATCATCTTTTCGTTCTTCCTCTCATAGGTTCCCAAGACCTGTTGGGTTGCCAACTGTGAGTGAGAGTAAATTATAACTCTCTGCGCTCCCTACTTTGATGCTATTTGCATCCCGTGCACCAGAGCTTCGTATTCCACCTCATTATTGGAGGTGCGGAACTGGAATTTTATCATAAATTGCCGTTCTTCTCAGGTAGGGAATATGATGAATACACCCGCTCCACATCCGGCTAGAGATGTAGAACCGTCCGCATAAACTTTCCATAAGTCCAGCTCTGGTCCTCTAATTATTTCTTGTATGAAGTCTGCTAGGGCCTGGGCTTTTTTGGCCACCCGTGGCTCAAACTCCACATCATATTCACCCTGCTCCACAACACATTTGACCATCCTTCCCGACAGATCTGGCCTACTGAGAGTCTGCCTCAAGAGGGTGTTGGTTCTAACCACCACTCAATACGCAAGGAAGTACGACCTCAACCGTCGTGCCGCCACCATCACCGCTAGGGCTGATTTTCCTATATCAGAGTACCTTTCTTCTGGGCCTGTATGACTTTGCTAACATAGTATATGGACTTCTGCATCGAGCCTTCTTCGCTGAGCAAGACCGAGCTCAAATCGGTTTCCCCCGGCACTGGCTTGTTAAGGAGGGGCAGGGTGGACAAATGTTCCATCAGTTCCTGGAAGGCCTTTTCACATTCCGCTGTCCACTCAAATTTGGCTCCTTTTTTTAGCACCCTAAAGAAATGTAAACTTCGCTCTGTAGACCTGGATATGAACCTACGGAGCGCTGCTATTCGTCCGTTCAACCTCTGAATCTCCTTAATATTTCTCGGGGGCTACATCTCTACCACAACTCTGACCTTTGATGGATTGACCTCAATCCCATTTCTTGTTACCATGTACCCCAAGAACCTCCCAGCCTGCACCCCAAAGGCGCACTTAGCAGGGTTGAACTTCATCCCATACCGCCTTATTACGCCAAAGACCTCTTCTAGGTCTGAGGTGTGCTCCTGTTCTTTAACACTCTTCACCAACATGTCGTCTACGTAGGCCTCCACGTTTTTGCCTATTTATTCTTTAAATATCAGGTCCACCATCCTATGGTACGTTGCACCTACATTTTTGAGTCCGAATGATATTTTTACATATATGTAAGTTCCGCAAGAGGCGACGAAGCATGCCTTTGGAACGTCGTCAGGGCTGAGCTGAATTTTATGATATCCTTGGTAGGCATCCATCATGGACAACGATTCACACCCAGAGGTGGAGTCTACGAGCTGGTCAATCCTTGGTAGAGGATAATGGTCCTTCGGGCATTCTTTGTTCAAATCCCTGAAGTCTATGCACATCCGCCACGCTCCCGAACCTTTGACCACCATGATAGCGTTGGAGAGCCATTCCGGGAACTGAACCTCCACAACATGGCCAACCTCTAGCAATTTGTACACTTCCTCTTTGATGGCCTTGTCTTTTTCAGGGCCGAATTGCCTAAGTTTTTACTTCACTGGCCTGACTTTTAGGTCCACGTTTAGGTGGTGCATCGCTACCCCTGGATCAATTCCTGTCATGTCCTTGGGCTCAAATGCAAACAGATCTGCATTTCTCCTTAGGCAAAAAATGATTGCCTTTGCCACCTCCTCCCCCATCTGGGTCCCCACCCTGGTGGTGTAACCAACCTTGTTCGGAAAAAGCCCCACCATGAGCAGCTCCTCCCCTGGGCTCATTAATTCTGACTCTATTTGGAATTTTTTCTCTATTTGTAACCAACCTTGTTCGGAAAAAGCTCTACCATGTTCTGCCTCCATTAATTCTGCTGCTTTTAACTTCTTTCCCAGAGCTTCGCTCTGCTCCGCGATGTCGTGGTCTTCCCGACGGGTTTTCCTGACCGCATCCGCATAATATTTTCTTGAGGTGAACTGATCACCTCTAGCTTCACCTACTTCCTTCCCCACTGGGAATTTTAACTTCATATGATAAGTTGAAACTATGGCTTGAAAAAGGTTCAACGTTGGCCTCCCGAATATAACATTATATGATGATGGATCATCCACCACCAAACATTTCACCATCCTGACCCTTCTTAACGGAGGTTCTCCCAATTCTACCTGTAGTGCCACCTGCCCAATGGGCTGTACTGCACCCCCGGCGAAACCATAAAGGGCTGCGTTAATGAGGGTCAACTTTGCATTGAGCTCCATTCTTTCAAAGAAGCTCCGAAATAGGATATTTGCAGAACTCCCCGTATCCACGAACACTCACGCCACTGCATGCCCTCCGATATCTGCCGTAATGACGAGCGCGTCGTTATGCGGGACTTGTGCAGCCTCCACGTCCTCAGGTCTGAACTGTATTCTGGACAAAGCATAGGGTCGTGGTCGCAGCTCTGCAACCTCCACCTGTGAGCAACCCCTAATTGACAGTATGGATGCCTTTCTGGCTCTATTCGAATCTCCATCCTCTGGACCTCCCACAATCATCTGGATATAGGCTTTTTTATGTCCTTCCCCCTCCCTTCCTCGAGACTCCTCTGCTAATTCTTTGCCCTTGTCCTCCTTGTCTTTCCTCTTATTCTGTCTATCCCTTAACCCTTTCCCCTTTCACATACTCCACCAGCTACCCATCTCTGACCAGCTGCTCAATCATGTCTTTGAGGTGACGGCACTGGTTTGTGTCATGTGCATACTCATTATGGTATCGACAGTATGCATCTGACTTCGGGTTCTTGGGTCCCTTGTATGCAGTTGAGGAGTATTTAAAACTGGGACTCTCAACGGCAATGGCGAGCAGTTGTGCGGCCTCAGGGTCAGAGGTGTGTAGCTCCCACAGTTCGGTCTCTCTCTCCCTGGTTTTCTATCTCTACCAGCGGAATCCCTTTCCTTCCAGGATGTTCATTTTGCAGTTATGGGCGTCTCTGTTTCCTTCTTGTTCTCCACAAACTTGTCATCCCTTCGTCTATTACTTCTAGCCTCCTCCAGGTTGATATACTTATCAGCCCGCTCCAAAAGCTCATCGAAGGTCCTTGGGGACTTTTTTGCCAGAGATCTAAAAAAATCCCCGTCCTACAGCCCCTGTGCAAGGGCATTAATTTTTACTTCTTGTGTAGCCGTCGGTACTTCCAAGGCTGCGGCGTTGAATCATCCCATAAATTTACGCAGACTCTCCATCGGTCCCTGCTTTAGACTTACCAGGGATAATGCGGACTTCTGTTACCTCCATGCACTGACGAACTGATGTACAAAGAGAGAGCTGAGTTCTTAGAAAGAACTGATTGACCTTGGCGGCAACTGGCTGAACCACTGCTAAGCCGTTTTTGTTAAGGTGGTAAGAAATACCCAACACTTCACCCCATCCGAATACTGGTGGAGCAAAGATCTATTCTCGAATCTCAAAAAATGATCCTGCGGGTCCGACATCCCATCATACTCATAGTTCAACGTTTTGAAGTTATGAGGCAGGGGTCCAAGAGGATCTGCTCTGAGAAAGGTGAAACTACCGCCCTGCACATCTGGCGTCCTGCAGAATCCATCGTTCTCTGCATCTCTTGAATTTCTCGGCACAACGCAGATAGTTTCTCATTCACCGTGTCCACAGTAGTCACGTAGCTAGCGTCCCCTTCAGTCGTAGCTCCCTCCGCCTCCGAAAGGTTAGAGGTAGCTCTATTTTCCCCAAGACCTCTGAACGGGGACCTGTGCACGCGCGGTGTACCCCTTTCAGCACCGACCTCCTGGCGATTAACCATTGGGGGTGATTCCAACTCAATTCGAGCCATGCTCTCCCCTCACAGTCGCTCTACCCCGTGACCCGGAGGTGGGCATGGGGTGTCGGTAGGGATGAACCCTGTGGGATGGCTGGTAAAAGCTCCCCTGCTGGACAAAGCGCTCTCAACAGCTTTCCATATGATGTTGCTGAGCTGATCAGCAGTCAGGACTATCGCCGAACTGCTCCCCTATTGCGTAACACCATTTCCATTTGCAATAACAAGAGTGGTTCCTAGGGAAATTCCAGTCTTACCCCCCGAGGTAGTTCTAGTGGTTGCTCCACCCTCCACAGCAGTTCCGGGGGGTCGTTCCTCGTTGAACTCAAAAGATAAGTCACGAGGGGTAGTATTTTGAGCCATGCTATTAAAGAATAAAACATGTAGGCTATCAGGGTTAGTGTTCACAACACCAACTCCTAGGCTCTTGCGTTCTTATCTTAAGAAAAACAAGCGAGGAGAATCGAAATCAGGACTAGGGTTTAGGACAACCCCTCACGTCTTGGATTCAAAATTTTCCACAGACGGCGCTAGTTGATTGAGGAGATCTGAGATTTGCCCTCAACAATATAAATAGGATAAAATGATAAATGTACCTATTAAAGAATCCAAAATTACCCCGGTGGATTCCCTTGGACCACAATTTTGGAGGTTCACTAAGATCTGCAAAATAAGACCAGGAGCTGTCCCGGTGAAAACCCTCCGGCGCTCAAGATAGTTACCTCTTCCGTGCACAACAATATGATAATGAAAGAGAGTTTAAGGGTGTTTTTTATGTGTGTTCTTTGGTACAAATGAGAGGTATGTATACTTATTGTTCCCTCCTACCAGGGGTAGGGTAGTAATCTTACCTAGGGCCAATCGCCACTCAGTACATGTACCGTACGGCCCTACTAAGACGGCGGTGTCAGAATACCTGTCACCAGTTACCGTGACGGATTGACAAGTGTTTGGCGTGTATCAGACGGTAAGAGATGAGCGGTTTGAGGAGCACGTGCATGTCCGGCTCTGACTTATCAGCGGGAACGTTTCATCAGCTCTGCACGTCTGCTCGACGGCAAACCTATGGTTGTGGTGAAGCGTTAGCTCTACGAGCTACAGGGTCCACCTCATGGCACTCTTCTGCTAAGATTCGGCTCTGCACGTCACCTTTCGGCTATGCCCGTCACCTTTGTGGATGATATCCCTTGGAGTTTGGTCCGAGCCTTTAATCCCTTTGTGGGGTAATCCGTGCAGAGTAGGGATAGGGAACTCAGCTCTGCTATCCATTTATCCCCTATCACCCGTACTTGTTATAGATGAATAAAATATTTTTCATCTTAACAATCACGTATTAAAATTTATGTCCTACATTATAGAGTTATTTATGCATCGGATATTTAAGTCAATTTTCAACATTTTAAATCGTCTAGATGAGGTTCATTTTGATAATTGCTCCACAGCTTTGAGGCAAACCATACGTACGGCTCTGGTAGAGACAACCTCTATTTCTAGTATTGCTGCTTGCTTGTCTCTTTTTAGGGCTGCAAACGAATCGAGTCGAGCTAATTAAGTTTTTAGGCATGGAAAGATCAATAAATTATGAGCAGTGGCGGCCGTAGGATTTTAACTTCGAGGCAGGAGTGCAATCGCACAAATACAAGTATATGTAACGATAACTTTTTTAAAAAGACATATATTTTTATTTTTACTATTATTATATGGTAAATTTTGATGTATTTCAACTTTTTCTATATCAATAGCCACACAGTTACATATTATTATTAATATATACATAATAAATATGTATATAAAAAGTTTGTCATAGATGTTTTTTGGAGGGAGGTGGATTTTCTATATCAGTAGCCGTATACATTCCCATATATACATAATAAATATATGTAAAAAAGATTATTAAAAATTGTTACTACAATGGGCTAGGCTATATAACAAAGGAATGGTTGCCTAACATTTTGTTTTTTGGGTGGGCCGAACTCATATTTTAAAAAGTAAAGAATATTGTAGCAAAGGGACCCTACACATCTTGGGGTGGGCTGAAGCCCAGGGCTGCCTTAGTGTAGGTCCGCACCTGCTTGTCGGCGTTTGTGTTTTGTTCATTTATTTTTAATTAAACTCGAGTAGGTCTGTGTTTAAGAGTGTTTGATTTTATACACAAATGTGTTAATGTCATTTTTTACCATGTAGGTGAATATTTGTGCCCGTGAACAACTAATTACTATACTCACAAACTGTTGGAACACCTGTCGTCACCGACGATCCAAACAACAAGACTGTAGGAACCCGCAGTAAAAAATGGCAATCCAAAACTGCAAACTAGTTCGAAAAA
>JAUEKW010150148.1:0-18542 GCA_032274785.1 Ajuga reptans
ACAATGACTAGTAATAGAAATCCCACCAATTAACCAATAATAGACATCAAATAAACCATAAACCATAAACATTGACTCTTACAGACAGAATATTAGCACGACGATGCAAGGTGGAGCGAAATAGTAGGGTTTGAGGTGGAGAAGGATGCAAACCTGAAAGCGGCAAAAATCGACGGTGACAGAAGATAGCTACGACGATAGAGACGACGATGGCGACGATGGAGACGACGATGACGATAGAGACGGCTACGGCGACAGACGCCGATGGCGACGGCGACGGAAGAAGCAGCTCAGAGACGACGACGGCGACGGCATAAATCGATGGAAGAAGAGAGAGAGAGAGCGTAAAAGAGAAGCTGTAAAATAGTAAAAAAAAAGCTGTAAAAGAGTGGGTTAAAATTGACGGTCCAACCGGCCTAAAAAATTGAACCGGACAGGTGCATGTTTTGCACCTTGTGCACATAAATTTTTGCCAAGAATAAAAACACTCATCCCTCATCCCTTATCCCTTATCCCTTATCCCTTGTCCCTTGTCCCTTACCCCTTATATATTAAAAGAGAAAAAAGAGAAACCACTTTGACAAGTGGCACACTCTTAAAATTTTGGGGATAAAAACTATTTTTTAATATTTAAATATTTAACATTTCTATTTTTTATTATTTGAGTATTCAAATTTTTAAATTTAATTTTTTTCATGATTTACATAATCTACCTTATATTTGATATGATTTTTAATTACAAATTTTTGAATGATTAATTAATTAATTTGTGGTTATTTATTCGTAAATTTAAATTTCGCTATGATTTTGGCGTTGTTTTCCGACACAATTAAATTCTTATTGTTATCTCAAACAATTAAATTTCGATTGTATGATTATACCATGATAAAAAGTTTTGGAATAATAAACTAATATGAGTTGCATGAGTTGTGTGAACCTGTCATGGTGATAATAGAAAAACTATAGATTAAAGATTAAATTATAAAATTTCAATTGTATGATTGTACCATGATAATTTTTTTTTGAATAATAAACTAATCAATCCTTTATATACTAAAAAATAAAACATTTGGGACAAGTGATATTTCCTCAATTCATCTTATTTCTTATAATTTTAGAATCATAGATTCTATATGTACATCTAAATATCGTAGTATAAATTAAGAAGAAAAAGTGACTTCACATTAACTTTCAGAAGGAAAGATTTTAGAGATAGTTAAAATTAGAAAATGATTAAAAATACTTTGTTGAGACAAAAACGACAATATTTTGAATTCTCCAAGTTACGTGGTTTACAAAGTAGTCTTTCAAAATGTAAAACAGTACATGTGTAGAAACATAAAGATTGTTCATTGTAATTTTATTTTTATATACAATTAAATTTATGATATTGATACCGCTTTCGATTCGATGAATACAGTTGAATTAGAATTCGTCATTACAAATAATCTTACAACTCTCCTATATTATTATTATTATATATATATATATATATATTATAATGACTTCATAGTTCTCACACAAAGTAAACATAAATGAGAAGGTCTTATGTGCACAATGTACACATGGTGCACTCCTCTAAAATTAACTATAGGTAAAAATTTAAAATAGTAATTAAATAAATAATTAGCGGTCCAACTGGGAAAAAGAATCGGACCGGGCCAGACTAGACAAGTGCATATGATGCACCTTGTGCATACAAGTTTTTGCCAACATAAATAATTCATAAGTTAAACATTTTTTTTATTGAAAAAGTAAAAAATAAACAGATCCATAAATATTATTCATAAATACTATACTAATTTTTAACTCAACTTAAGCTGAAAATAAAAATTTACTTAAAACAAGCAATCGCAAACACTCCCTAAACCAGGCAGGTTGCATGAGCTAAAACCCGAAGTCATGGCAATCAAGTGATTGGGCCGGTCCAGACGAATTTAGAGGAAGGGTAAAACTGGAATCTCACAATACGTCAGCGCTCACCCTCTGTAGTGTGTAGACTAGTACACAGTCCCCTCAGCTAAACTGTTTTGGTCTGTCACTTAAACGAAGACTAGGAATTCGTTCTCTCCATAGTAAGCACACTATCCCCATTTTTATTGTATCCTAGAGAATTATAGGGTTTCAGTTCACTCATCGTCTTCTATCGGTGATTAATTTTCCAGGAATGGGCCGAGATTTAGGATTCCTGGTTGTAGCAGTTTTGTTGTTGACGTGGACTTGTGAATCGGCCATCTTCTATCCGGTTTCGGAATCACATCGATCTGCTGCATTGGAGCTCTTTTCTCCCACGGATGGATCTTTTGGAAGGTAATTTTTAAACCCTCGCTAAACCCGCGGTGCCTGTTTTGCATTATGTCTCTTGCAGTTCAAAAATTATTGAGATTTTCCGGTTGATATTTTGATTTATTAGATTTGGAAGTGTTTCTAATTTTTTGTGATATCTAACTTGTTGATGAATAGGAAGATCTGTTATTTGATTCAAATACTAGAAAATGAAATGTGATTGATTTATTGCTCCTCCATGCTAAAAGTAAGTGATGAGGTACAATTGTTGGTGTTCCGTACATCCAACCTTGAGTTTCCAGCTAATTTTAGCTGAATTTATCGTTTGCATTCATCTGCTAAACCTTTTGCAAGACTTACTATATTTGTAGTTACTATTGACAATTTTTAGTTATGGGGAAATTTACTCTTGACTGTAGTGTACTAGCTGTATTTTCATGATGATACATATTCTCCATCTTTTCATTTATTTCATTTCTCATATTTTGCTGAATAATAGTGGAAAAGAAATGGATGATTGTTATATTTAATGGCACTTGTATTTGAATATGGATTTGTGTAATTCCTGGAAGAAAATTTTGTCATCTCTTGTATAGTGCAAAATGACATGATTTTTTTTCTTCTTCCCCTCCTTTCATATATTCCATAAATCTTAGTTGTTTTTGTAGCTTATGTGCAGAGTAACAGACTTATTTCTTTTAAGTTTAAGATAGTTGATCATCTCACTGATTGTTTCCATTTCCAGTCTGGAGGAGACATATGAGGCATTAAAGACATTTGAGGTTCTTGGGATTGAAAAGAAGCCTGATATAAGAACTTCTGCTTGTGCATCTGTGGTTGACACCCTATCGTCTGCTTCTTCAGCTTTGAAGGATTTGTTCCATGCATTAAGAGTTAATAGCATATTGAAGTGCGAGCTCAATAGTGAGGCTTTTGGGGTATTGAAAAATCTTATATCTCTTATCTGCTTTGGTTTGTCCAAAAAATGTTGTATTTGTTGTGAACATTTGTTTTTGCTTATCTTTTTCTTGTTTGTCTGCAGGGAATTGAATCCAGACTTACAAACTCCCTAAATGATGCCAATTCGCTTCTTGACTTTTACTATTCCATAAGAGGTTTATTGCTTATAAAGGTAAATTATCATATTCAGTGAACTCTGCAAGGAGATCTCTCACTCAACAGGTCTATTAGGTTTTAAAAAAACTATCATGAAGAAGAAAAAGTAGAAGTTTTAGAATTTGCTCCTGAAACCTAACAATATGTAAGATGCCCATTTGGTAAATGCTTATCAACAAGATTGCAATGGCGAATGGTTCTCTTAGCTTTTAGAGAACCATTCATTACTACCTTTTCCTGTGATACATCTTTCAGTTCTTCTTTCAATTTTTTGCTGTGCTGAGTATATGTTGTATCATTTTCATTTGGTATGCAGGATCAGACTTCTGAAGTGGATGTTCAACTCGGAGATGCTGACAAAATTTTCCGCTCTATAAAGGTTGGTTCTGGACTTGTTGCATGCTCTGGATTACTAAATATGCTCTCGTTAAAAGCGGTTGCTCTATGTACATTTGAGTGCCTAACGTGCAGTCATCTCTTGGCAGGCTCTCAGTCAGAGTGATGGCAGGTGGCGCCTTAGTTCCAACAACCCGGAGTCTAGTAATGAAGCTGCCGGTATTTAATGCATGCTCCATGTTGATTTTACATATGCTGGCTAAACATAACCTTTAGATTTGACAGAGAACATGTTTATTTTCTGCATTGTGTTATCCTTTTTGTTTTCGTTTAGGCGCTATGATTCGTCATCTTCTAGGGTTGTTTACACTGTGCTTTATTTTTACAGGGATTGCACTTGAAGCCCTGGCTGGAGTTATATCTCTAGCATCTTCTGAGATTGATCATTCTTTGGTTAGTTAAATTTTTTTAGTTTCACTAGAAGAGCGATTTTTTTTTTTTAAACAGTGACTGTATTTTATAAAGCTAATACTGGCTTTAACTTTATTCATACAAATCTGAAATAAATGATGTACATACTCGTTTAAATGGTTTTGAGCTTACTGACATTAAAGGTTGTTAGTTCATTGACGTTCTTTTGTGAGACGTAAAGTAATATCTTTCGAATATCCAGACTGTAAATCATACAAATGATGCTCATACCTATCTTATGAAGTTTACTAGATGCACTGATAACCAAATGTGTTTATGGAATATTATTTGTTAATATGGAGGTTTATCATATCTGTGCTGATTTTATTTGATTATCTTTTCATTCATTGCTGATGTGTATGAATAGGTTTGCTTCTTTATCTTAAAAATTTCAGATAGTTACTGTAGCATTCTAATATTCTGATTTGTGACTGCTTTCCGTGCCAGATCACAACTCTGAAAAAAGACATTCTGAAGCTTTTTGATGGTATCGAAAGATATGGTATGACCTTGTCTCTATTGTTTTGTATTCTGATGTATTATAGTTGATTCTAGATCCTATTTAGTTAAACCTTTAATTGTTTATGCTGAAGCAAACAACACTAGCAATAGTGTAACATCAACGATTACGTTATTCTATTGTTTTCACGATGTTTTCGTTGATCTTGTTTTTTAGACGACGGAACTTGTTACTTTGATGAGAAACTTGTTGGCACACAAGGGCATCAGAGCTCTCTTTCGGCCTCTGCTTCAGTAGTTCGCGGAATCACAGCTGTTGCAGCAGTCACTTCTGAGAGTTTGAATGTATTTTTTCCTATAATCTGGATTCTATTTTATGTGAGGTGTTTTTCTTGTAATTGTATACCTTCCTTGAGACATGAAACTGTGACTTCAATTTGCAGCTTCCAGGGGATAAAATTCTTGGTTTGGCGAAATTTTTCCTTGGCATTGGAATCCCTGGGAGTGCCCAAGATTTGTTTCACCAAATTGATGCCTTGAGTTTCTTGGAAAACATTAAGTAATAAGTTTGCATCCTTTTAAAGGACCCTTTTGCTCTATCTCCTATTTGATATCTTAAGACTGCCTCTTCGTATGATAAAGAAAAATTTCAATTCAATTTGTAGCTATAGTGCATAGCTGTAAAAATTTATACATTTTCAAAAAGATTCTAACTTATATGCTTTTCTTGCTCCAGGGGATCCATTCCTCTCATTTTATCGCTGCCAGCTACTGTTCTTTCAGTTACCAAGAAAGATCAACTTAAGGTCAGCCATCCTGATAGTCTTGTTTCTCCAGTTAACTTGATGTATTGCCTAGTATTTCCGTTTCTTTATCCACCTCTTTACATTTGTGTAATATATATATATATATATATATATATATATATGATTGTGTGTGTAGAATCAAATTTTAACTTGCTTCCAGCCATACTTCAGAACTTGACGCTGTTTGCACGAAACTATTGTGCATGTAAAAGTTGTAGCAGAATCATAGTGAACAATAATTTTTTTGGTTTAATTAAAATCTTCTCCTCTAGTTGTTTTTGTTCTCTATAATGTTGCACATGTGTGTACATTTATTTATCACCTTCCTCTGTTTTAGGTTCAAGTCAGTACTGTATTGGGTTCTCCAGCTCCTTCTCTCTCCGTTAAGCTCATGCAGATGTTTGTCGCTGGTTCAAAAGATGCTTCTATCATTGACCAGGTGCTTCTCTTTTGTGGCTGGGCTTCTTACAAAGTTATAACTTTATAAATAAGTAAAATTTAGAAGACATCTCTTCATGTTTCAAAACACCTGATATCATAAGGCTTTTGGATTGAGACGATGCAGAAGCTCAAGTTTGATCAGGACAACGGAATGCATGTCTTGGAAACATTGCCAACAAATGTCGATGTTGGAAAGTACAGTTTTTCTTTTGAGGTAGTTACCGTTCTCTTGTTCATCTCTTTTAATATCTTATGTCTGATACTTCATTGAGTAAACAATCTTTCCACTTCTATGCCTGTTGTAATATTTCTTGCTCGCATTTGTAGATTATATTTGATGACCCAGAACAAAAGAAAAACTATGCAACTGGAGGGCGAACTAAAGTACCTATTCATGTAACTGGAGTAATTAAGGTTGACAATGCGGAGGTTGCTGTACTTGACAGTGATCTTGGGAGTGTAGAAACTCAGAAAAAGTAATTCCATATCTCTTGGTATTAAGTTTTTTCTGAGCTGGAACATATCAAGTTTTTGTGGTCTCTGTTTGATGCTGGTTCAATATTTATAATCTATGTTCCATACACGTTTTCTCAGACTTTTGCACTTCGTTCCTCCTTCCTCTTTCTCCTTTTGCATATGATTTTTGGCAGTTAAAGGTGGAGGCTGGGGTTTGTTTATCTAATAGTAGTGCAGTTCATCATGTCACCGTTTTGTGCTATTTTACTTGCTCTGCATCGTAGTGATTCTCATTCTTTATTGTTTTGTGAATTTCATCTAATAATTATATATGAACTACAATATTCCTTTATTGTGAATTTTTTTATATGTAAGGTGAAAGAATGAAAGTTGCTTTGACATTGTCATGCAATCAGGTTGGCTTTACCAGGCGAGAACACTGTTTCTTTATCAGCTAATCACCTACAGAAGTTGAGGTTGTCCTTCCACTTGACCACTCCTTCTGGACATGCTTTCAAGCCTCACCAGGTTCTCATTCCAAACCTTTTTAAACAATTATATTCTTTATCACATGTTCTGAGAACCACGTTCTGTTCAGGCATTCATCAAGTTGAGACATGAGAGTGGAGTTGAACACATCTTCTTGGTGGAGAATTCGGGGAAAAAGTTTGAGATAATACTAGTTAAGTGCTCTATAACTATCTCGACTGTATGACTATACATTAGAATCTGCAGATTAGTCAACATCACTTGGAGAAGCCAGATAATCAATAAGCTGGGCCGCAACTATTATGTGGCATATTATAGCACGATTATTTTAGTTGATATCATTGGCTTAGAATTCTCCAGAATATGTGCCTACCGTTTTAAATATCTGTTGGGATTGATTGAGTTTATAATATTCCATCAGGTGCTGTTTGATGTGTGTTTCATCATTTAAGCCCGCATTATCCTCCGATTCTTATGATCTTGACAACATTTCATCTTGTAGGACTTTTTGGGGCTGGTTGACAAGTTTTTCTACTTATCCGGTAGATACGAAATTCAACTTACAGTTGGAGACTCTGTCATGGTATAGTTCTGTACTGAGGGAGTTGCATTTGACTTTTGTTCTCCCCATTCACTTGTATATTAAAAATGCCTGCCCTATGCCATCACAAATTTGATATAACTTCTTTTCTTTCATTTATTTCAGGAGAACTCTTTCTTGCTACCTCTTGGCTATATTGAATTGGATCTCCCAGAGGCACCTGAAAAGGCAGCTCGGCCTCCTACACCACCTGTTGACCAGTACTCCAGATATGGGCCCAAGGCAGAGATTACTCACATATTTAGGGTTCCAGAAAAGCTACCCCCTAAAGAGCTTTCTCTTGCTTTCTTGGGGCTAGTACTCTTCCCGTTTTTTGGTTTCTTGGCAGGGGTACTGTCAATTTTTTTGTCTTCTTGCATTAGCGACAATTTCATTATTATTGTAACATTCCCATCTCTTTGTGAACTAGCATATTTTACTTGATACTTAAAACTACATTCTCTTTCTTTGTTTCCACCAGCTCTTTTACCTTCGTGCTAACCTCAAGAATTTCCCCAAGTCAACTGTTGCTTCAACCTTTGCCATTCTCTTTCATCTGGGCATTGCTGCAGTTCTGACACTCTATGCGTTATTCTGGCTCAAGGTATGTCTTTAACTTCATTGTCTGCTGTTCTTGTTTCTGGATCAGCAGACATTATCGGGAGGGTTTTGCTTCCTTTTTTATGAATTCCATTATTGTGTCGCTTAATCCTAATTTCTTTTCCCACTGTATTTTGCTTAACAGTGGGGATTTTCCTTTCCAAATAAAATAGAATAAAATAAAAAGAAGCGGTGGATTTGAGGTTTGGGGTTTTTTTTTATGTTGCTTGGTTAACCATTTTTTGGGCTCTGTCCCTCTGAAAGTTCAGGTTTATTCTACTGAAGTCATGCATTTTATAGTGTTTCTA
This sequence comes from Ajuga reptans, assembly GCA_032274785.1. NCBI lineage: Eukaryota > Viridiplantae > Streptophyta > Magnoliopsida > Lamiales > Lamiaceae > Ajuga > Ajuga reptans. The sequence continues at coordinate 8,349 of JAUEKW010150148.1, forward strand.
CTAATCACCTGAACATATGAAATTTTGTTTTATAAGACCATCTTTTTCTTTTCTCTGTCATTTTCCTTCTCTTAACTAAATCATTATACAAAGATATTCAATACAAACTGTAATAGATGTAAATTTATTTAGTAATATACGATAACGGGAGAATAAAAAAACTACACTGAGGTTTGGCCTAACTTGATGGAATATGTTGACATGATCAAGCCAGAGCATATATTAGTATTGGATAGCGGAAAGTGTTTATTTAAATTATTTTAGAGTACAAGAATTATCTGTCGGGTCAAAATTATGAGACCATGTGTTCATATTCATTTAAGTCTACATGTAATTGAATTCTATTAGGATTTTAACCCTCCAATCAGGAAGGGGGGGGGGGTGTAGACGATTGTGTAATAAATAAATAAATGTAAAGGCTGTAGTGAAATAATTTTTAAAGTTCTTGGGCCTGAAAAACCAACTGATTTTGCCTCCTTTTTTTACGTCAACCCACATCCACAATCAGTCACTCTCTCACACATCAACCAACACGTACACACATACTGGATGTCAATTGTTATACTTGTATGCATTCAAACTACTTTTTATATCAACCCAATTCTTTTGGGAGGGCCACAATCCTCTGTTGCTCCCACCCTCGTATGCCAGTGCATCTAAACCCAATCTCAAATCTTAATCACGTGTACCAGCTGTATTATATGACAACTAAGACAATACTAATAACTTGTTCCGCTAATTCATTAACATGTGAATGGAGTCTATCTGTGTCATTCAACTGAGGTCATTTTGCCTGCTGAGAGTCTGTAGGTAACTGAAATAATCTGTCTAGGCAATTCTTCTTCTAATTTTGTTTACTTATTCCAAAAGCTTTTGTGAACGTCAAGATTCTGGCACTCTAGACTACAAGTTTGTTTTCTCTCATTGCAGTTGGACCTGTTCACAACATTAAAGGCACTTGGGCTATTGGGTATGTTCTTGATGTTTGTTGGGCATAAGACGCTATCCCATCTCGCGTCTACCTCCTCCAAGTTGAAATCTGCATGAAAGGTGTAAATCTTGGTCTGAGAGTTTCAAGAGGAAGCTGGTCAAGTAGAGCTTGGCAGGGAATTTTCATTCTACTTGTTGAGTAACAATACTGTATTACGTAGTTGATTTGGTTATATACCGAATTTTGATATTTACATGGATTAGACGCATTGCCTGTTGACAGTGTCTTAGGTATAGATGAGATGACTATTTAAGGACGTTCAAGATCCGACGTGATTGTTTATCTTGTTTTGATCTTAACACTGCAAGTAATTAGGTAGTTAATGGTAATCAATCTTCATATAGTGAGTGTCTGGTTGTTAGACGACCGTTTAATGTATTGAAATCGGATAGTAAAATTTGCTTGAAATTTAAGTATTTGGTTACTAGGGATGGTTATGTTTGATAGTTTGATCCTAGTTGGAAGTAGTTGATTTCCCCACACATTAATCGATTTGGAGTTGGCTAGTAGTTAAAACAAAAGCTGATGCTTCTTATACTTGTTTCCAAGTTTCTGGCAACCTCTTGAAACGGGTTCATACTTTTGTGACAGAAGGTAAAATCTTGAAATTTTAGGGTATGATTGGTGTGGATGTGCTATTATATTTAATTTAATAAGTTGGTGTATATTGTGTTCAAAATGAAAATTTACTGTTGAATTCTTACTTAAACTTACTGTAGAATTCTTACTTAAACCAAATCATGATCTGACACACTTAGCCTATGTTTGTTTGCATGGACTGGGAATATGTTGATCCAATTCTAAGTCTATACATAGACTTATTTCTTGAGTTGGGTAAGTGCAACCCCCCTACTCTCTCCAGAAAACGAACCTACTGTATGTTATCACTTATGAATTCAATCAGGATTCCTGCGGATAATCTATTTTTAGGAGCAAGGGAGATGCAAAATTTAAGGGGGGTATGGGGAAATTCTGGCCTATCCCCAAGGGGGTTATCCACCGCACATCAAAAAAGTTGATAATAGAATCAATGGTGTAGATTACTTTAATTTAAATCAAGAAAAAGTTGAATGGTGGATTAATCCTTTGGGGTATTACCCAAGGGGCAGCCTAGAATTAGCCCCGGGTATGTTTATGCTGAAAAGTAGCAAATGTGTTTTATTCACAAATCCTAATACTTTTTCATTTATTACATAATTAAGTAATCATTATTCATATCATATTTTACAATATAATAATATAAACTCACCAATCCCAGCAACCTTTTAATCATTGTATATCATTTCTCACAATAATATAATATAAATCATTAGAATGTGCCCGTCCTTGTCCAAACATCCCGTTACAGAGGGTGTTATTTTTTAGGAAGACACCATAATAATAATAAGAGACATCCCCTTATATAGGGTGTTAAGACACCTTAATAATAATTAGAGGTGGTAAATGTCCGACATCTTAGACGGACGGGGTCATAAGGATCATGGTCTGAAATATCATTGTATTTAATAGGTCTGACTCAGTAGACTAAAAGTCTGACGGACCGTGGGCTACCCAAAAATCATAATTTAGACTCGACTCAAAGGAGCAAAAGTCTAACGGACCGTGTGCTCGTTGGAAAATTATAATTTAAGGAAATGGACTGAATTTTACTTACTATTTTTTAGATCTAATAGATTTTTGGGCTGATTTGACTCAATATATGGCGTTGTCTGATGGATCCGGACCGCCCGAATTGGCGTTCGTTTAAGCGTAAAGGTAAAAAGATTAAAAAAGAACAAATACAGAAAATAGAAAATTCCACGCAGAATCTGCAGAAAGCGAAAAACAGGAAAGAAACGATAAAAAGGAGAAGATCAGAGATAGGATCCAGTCGAACAAGAACAAGAATATCACAGAAATGGAGCCTTCAACAAGCAGAAAGCGGGTCCGAGATGAAGGATCCGAGCTTCAAGCAGAAGTTGTTGAAAATTCAAATTCGCTCTCCCTAGGTATATACGTACTCCTTTTTTCTTGATTGTGTCTCGAACTATGTCGCTCCCAACTCACGTTGTTTTTCAACATTTGGCGGTTTAAAGAGGAGAGTTTAACTTTCAGCGATACTCTAATGGCTCTACAAATGATGCGTGCTCAGTTTCCTCAAATTGAGAAGGTAAGTTTTGAACTCGAATTACTTAACTAAATTGTAAAAAGTAATTATCTTGTTTATCTATTTTGTGACTGCTAATGTGAGTGAATTATCTTTTGATGGATGTATTTGAAGTGGTTTACAGAAATTGATCTATGGATGTTTTCATGATTGAAACTTCATATATGTATGTGTGTGTGCGTGTATACATATATACCAATAAGTAAGTGTTTGTCCGAAGTTCTGGTGACAAAGTTATCCCACTGTGGTTTTCAGTATGAATTATTCAAGTTTCAATCTTATTTGGATAACGTGCTGTTTTAGGATGATGTCAGATGAGAATAATTTGGAATAGGGTTACAAAACTAAATGATTTCCTGATTTGAGTTTATTAGTGACACCATTTGGTTTTCCTTTGAAGATAAAAGGCTGTGTGGAAAGGTTTGGAATTTCCGGATTTTGAGTTATATTATATAATTTGGGAAATGTGGCTGATAGTGGAAAAGCTTGAAAGGTAGAACCACATGCGCAGCATTTTAAAGCACAATTTGCACTCTTGTATAATATTTCCTATATATTTTGGCTACATTTTGCAAAGTCTAAGCAGGAGAATATAAAAGGTAGGATAGTTTGCAGAGAAACCGTTAGTGAAATTGGCAACTCTTTATAATTAGACAGACTCATCCTTGTGCTCTGGTTACACTTTGTAAAGCTTGCATCGTCTTCTCAATCTCTGAAGAATTCCTTTTTAGTTTTTTTATGATACAGGAGTGACATTTATAGTATTAATTCTAGCAAGAAGATTGTTATCAGAGTCCATTTCTGCTACTTTCCAGGTAGGTTACATGAGTATCAAATATCCATTTTCGTGATGAAATAGTTGGTTAGCTATCACTTGCCTAACACCAATATTGACATATTGCGGTGCTAGACTGTCACCTACATAGCACCACAATCCTCCTTTATTCGAGCTTGTCACGGGCCATCACAACTGGTGGACTTTAATTCTAGCAAGAACGCCTCTTTATTTTCTTATCCCCAAAATATTTATCATGATTTATGGAAAATATCTCTCTCATGCTTTATCTCCCATCCAGCTGATTATCATTCCTCATCTTTTTCTTTCCTTATTTGCATGGACGTGTGAATCTGTTAGGAATTTTGTACTGCATTTATAAGTCATGGCATTCACATTGTTTTTGAAAATTATCAGTAGCGACTTGTTACTCAAACCCAAGATACTCTCTGGCGCCTTTGCTTTCTTAGTCTTTTTGTTTTTCTGTTTTGTTGGTAGTTTTGGCAAAATATTGAAACTCATGCTGATTCCTTCCTGGATTTCGATTTTCAAGATATCTGTGGACTCTCTTGGAACTTAGTAGAGAGCCTAATTCTTTTCTTATCTTTGTGCATTGTGATAAAGGTTTTGTGTTCGTATCATTTTGAATCTTACGTTTAACTTGATAATTTGGATAGAAACTAATTGGTGAAGTAAGAGTGTCATGTACTTCGTAGTTGCGCTGTGATAGCTATAAGGTCTTCTGTGCAAACTGAATGCTGGAATCAGCAGTGTCATGTTTACAGTCATGCCCGGATTGGCTTTATCATTTATGCGAGATGGAGAATTATTGAGCACTTCTGTTAGTCACTATAACTTTTTGTCTAAAGTATTTAATTATGAGAATGGGAAATTTCTTATCACAACCTAGCAAATCGTATTAGGTCCCAATTTCCATAATTTTGCATTCGTGTGCAGCTTTTCAGTACTTCTCTTTCATGATTGTTATCTTGGTCATTTGTACTTTACTTCTGAATATGAGTGGTAAATGTAATATATATATATATATATATATATATATATATATATAAATATATGTGTTAATTTCTGAAATATCTTTTGGGTGCTGGTGGTGAGTACCGTTAGAGTGATTGCTGACACGAAAGTCCTGTATGATTACAATTTCGTGTCTGGATGTTTGCTAGCTTAAATTTTGTTTATCAGACTAATGAGAGACTACTAATCAATTGGATGTTCTGTGATATTATGCAAATTTTATTATCTCTGAGATATCAAATATTGCTTCCAATTATATTATACTAGATACTTCAAGTTTTGAGTACCGTGTGTCTTCAGGTGTCAGTTCAACCTTTTGTTTTACGGTCGCAGTTGTACAGCAGCATAAAGGATAGGACACAAGTCGATAGGGAATTAGAGGTGAGGTGACTTTTCTAGGCAGCACTTACATTTCCACTTTTCCTGTCAAAATCTTCGGGAGCTCCTTGTCGCATGTATTCTCGTTGATGTGTAAGTTCATGCAAGTGCGTGTGGTAAGAAATAAACCACAATGTCCCTTCCTGGCATATGTCATTACGTTAAAGTTCTTTTTAAGTGGATTTTTTTAGATTGTTCTATCATTTCCTGCAATTATGTCCGTATACCTTTCATTGATTATTCCTCACTATCATATTTTATAAGGATCTGTCTCTAAGGGGAATCTAGTGCTGGATAGTCTTTTGATGGGGTTACTTTGATAAACTTATCTTCTTGTTTCTGACTGCTTTCAAGCTTCTATAATGCTGGAGTGCTTGCAAAAACTTTAATTGGGAAGAAGTGCTAAAGTTCAGGAAAAAGAGAGAAGTAGCTGAGAAGTAGAAGTGGGTAGTCTAGAAGGTAAGAGTAATGGAGAAGAGTTTGCTTTTTAGAAGGGTCTCACATGCACACACACATAATCAACTTTAATGACAAATAAGGAACTAACTTTACACAAGGAGACTCCAGCTAGAGAGAATTTGGAAAAAATAGGATTCTTTGTGTTTGTTCTTAAATTTGTTATCTATATATAACTATAAAAAGCTTTAAATACTTGAATTGATATCCTTATAGATATTTATACATTCATACAAATGTATACATATATTGTATATGAAAGTTCCTGTATGTGTCTTTGTATTTATTATCTCACATATGTTCATATGTAAACATTTCATTCCAATTTCATATATAATTAACTATACAAATTTAGTGTTTACTTGTATCAAATGAATATGTGTAGTTTTATACTTAATTATACTATTAACTCTTAACTCTTAAGAATGAATGGCCCCCAGGGGCTAGCTCAGATGGTAGGGGGCCTGTGATGGGACACCAAGGTCCTGGGTTCAAATCCTACCAACTGCAAGGCTATTCCTGATGTCTCCCGGGCCCAGGCTTGGGGCGTGTGTGGTTACCCCCGAGTTTGGAAACTGTAGGTGGGTCCAAAGGACTCGGCTACAGTAAGGTCTCGGTTATTAAAAAAAAAAAAACTCTTAAGAATGAATGATAATTTGCATGTATGTTTGTATTAGAAAATTAAATTTTAAAAAATAAAAAAATATATTCACAATCGTTATGCCAAAGTATGATCTCTCTCTCTCTCTCTCTCTTTCTTTTCTTTTATGTTTTCGTCTTCTTTGTGCAGTCCTTGGGGGTAGGACTCTCTGTATTTTTCTCTTCTGTTTCTTATACTTTCTAAGTTCTATGCATTAGACTTTTCTTTTGCTCTCGCTAGTATACTATGAATATAGTTTTAGATTGAGATTCTCTCTTTCTCCCTCTTACCCCTGTTTAAATTTATTTTTCTATTAGTATCCCTTATTGTTTTTCCCCCGTCCACTGTTGGCATGAGTATTAAATGTAAGTTCAGAATATATTTCTCATCTTGTGCAGTCTCTACGGAGGGACAGAGTTTTGCGGATCTTTAAGTTAAATACTGGACAGGACGATCATGCCATAGTGTTTGTAGATGACTATATAAATCAGGTTGGTTCCTTTAATATAAAGTGGCCGTCCTGTTCTACTGACTTTTGTGCGCAGTTATTCATGCTTAAATTTATCACTGCACATATATTAAAGCTAGTATATGGAGTTGGTTTTATTGTGTTTTGTGGGGACATGAATAGATTTCTGACCTCTCGCTCCCGGATATTTGGATCTCTAAAATCAATGGCTTGAACTAGTGTCACTTGAAGATGGTTCTGGGATCCGCAATTTCCACTTTCCCTTTTTCCTTAATCCTTTGCAAATTACATTATCTTGAAATTGCCTGTACTTGTTTAAGTACTTTGCAATTACGTCATAAACTCAACCCTAGAGTGTCATCTCTCCAGTTAGTTCAATCATCTGGTTCTGGTGGTCCTAGGAGTTATGCTTCCATCATTACATGTGCAATCATACAACTCATTATGCATACCTAACTTGATCAGAAGCAAAAGAATCGAGCAAGCTAAGCTATCACCATGTGGTCATTGTGAGGAATGCGGTTATTAAATATTTTTTTGCCTGTTGTGGGATGTTACCTTTATTCATAAAATTGCAGATTGGTTACATCCTGGAACTTCCAGTGGCAGTGGTGGAAAAGGACAAGAGGAAAACAATCTAGAGAGTTCTTGTCTGGAGAAACACTGTATATAATGTGGAATGACTATAAATAGAGTTGTAGTAGGTCTCACTTGGTAGAGAGTGAACACTAGCTGGGATACAGATTATCATGTCTTTTGCTGTAAATCCGTTGTTTGAGTACAAGGAACAATCCAATTTTATGCAGTACGCTATTTGCATATGTACAAACTTAAGTTTGTAAGATATTAAAATTTGTGAAGAGTGCTTTTAAGTATCTCGTGATAAAGCCATTTGGAAGGGTAATAAGAGTTTAGGGGACTGCGTGGTAACCCAATGGGGAATGGAATGGAAATGGTGTGGAATGGGCTTGATACTCTCCCACCCACTTTAATTCCCATTCCCATATCCTAGGCCCCCAACAACCCAATCAATCACCCCGTTAAAGGTTTACTAGCTTGATAGATGCTCTTACCATTATTTTTCTGACTTCTAAGTGTTAAGATACTTAACTTGTTGGAGTGAAAGGGATATATGTACTAACAGTAAATTAAGAACAAGAAGAAGAACTAACGAGAACAATTCTCGTCCCACGCCAAAAGGCTGAAAATCCAATATCCAATGTTCCTTCCTCCAAATGAACATAAGACAGACTCCAAAGCCCAAAGGCTGACTCACATAATAAAAGAATTGACCAGACTCCAAATCCCAAAGGCTGACTCACATAATTAAAAGGATTGACCAGAATGTTGAAAGACTAGAATACTAAAAGACATAGGAATACTAAGGGTGTAACATAACTCCAACCTTCTTCTTTCAAATTTGGGACTTTTGTAATCATCAACTTAAAAAGGTTTTTAACTGTTAGATTCTTGATCAAGGTGTTACTGGGAAAGATGAATCAACTTATAACTGTTTCTTTGGAGTTGATTCTTTTTCTTACTTTTTTACTTCCTGCATTAGTTGGTTTCCAGGTAATATTTTTCAGCCTCTAAATCTGATTAAGTAGCTTTAAATTCTTTAGAATATATCTGTGTGTATACTTAGCCTTTGACGTACTGATTTTTTTTTTCCATTTAGTTGTTAAAATCCTTGCTTATGTGTGGAAATAGCTAAATAATATGACATTCCCTTACCAAGATCCATATTCTTTAAAATTCTTGTCATTATCATTCCTGAATGATGAATGATTTGTGGAATTCTCTGAAATTTTTCAGATTGAACGTGTTGTGAGAAGGATGGAAGAAAAGAAGCAACAAGATCTTATCGTATTTGATTGGTTTAAGATGCATGTCATACAGTCCAAGCTGGATACCAGCATTAGTCATCAAGAGCTTGTCAGTAATCTATTCCTCAATCTGTGTATAACACTGCTTAACTGCATGATTAACGCTATTGTTAAATCTTTTACTGGGGGTGTGTTCCCTGGTACCCGTTTATGCCAATATCTAGAAACTAAGCATATACATGATAGCATTTAATAATTCATTAGTTGAAGGTGTATATCTTGAAATTTTGGAGCTCTAAGATTTCAGGTTATTTTGGAAACTGTTGGAGCAAGCTTTAACAATTTTATTTATTGCATTTAGTGGTACATGTTATTTATTATGTCTGAGAGTTGAGAAGTAAGATTAAGATGCCATGTAAGACCTTTGCTTGTTCCCATATCTTAGCTCGAAAGCCATCTCCGTATCATGTTGTTTCAGCTGGTCTTTGACCGTTCACAGATAAAATTGAGAGGTCTAAGGAGCTCATGTCTACAAATGTGCTCCTCTTGTACCCCGTTTCAATCCAGAGGACAACCCGCTTCTCATTTGGGTCATTTCGTTATCCTAGGGTCTCATTTCCCGGTCCTCCCAGTCACTCACCTGGGCTATCTCTAACCCTTCTTTCCAAGTTATATTGTTCCAACGAAAATGATTGGAGCTGTGCTTAAAAAGGGTTCCACATTGTGTTTGTCTACAAGTTAAGTGTATAGCTGATTTCATTTATTGGTTTCTTTGCAGTGGTCACTTCTTTCATTAGGGGGAAAGGTGACAGAGGAACATATCTCTCAGTTAATTAATGCTGGTCTTCTTGTAAGTGTATTTACTTTTATCTTATCAATTTTATTCTTATTATTTTATTATTTTGATTTTTGAAGAATGTACTCAGACATGGCTTTTCATTATTAAGGTTTGAATCATATAGCTCGGTTGAACAAGTTTGTGTTTATCATATCTATTCTCCAGTTCTGTTTCTGCAGGACACATTTTGTGTTTTGGGTTTTTCTCAAAATTCCCAAACTTCCCTGAAATTGTTCCTCATGTGGTTTTGTGATATAAAAAAACACCAGAGGATTTCAGTAACATGACCTTGTTTGTTTCTGCATATTGCTCAATGTATTTGTCAATGTCTCAGAACTTTTAATAAGCACTTGTATTAAGAGTCGGTTATTTTTTTAACAAATATTGTTTCTCTCAGATGCCACTTAAAGCAAGAAGTATTGAGAACCCTAAGTTAGCTATGGCTTTTTTAGTTTGACTTCTGCCAAGAGCTGGCTGTTTGTTTGTTTGTTTTTTTTTTTTTTTTAAGGTTCCAATTTTGTTATATTGCTTTTAACATTGCAGTTCTCTTCTAGATTCGGCAACTAATTGATCAGAATATGTATTGGTTTTCAATTCCAAACATTGGCTCAGTACTCAAAGGTCTCTCACAGGTAAGAGT
>JAUEKW010150149.1:0-10017 GCA_032274785.1 Ajuga reptans
GGCCGAGACGTATTGCGCGAAGGTTCGCTCGGTCGAGCGGTTCGACTGCTCGGTCGAGCCGTTTGCCCTGGAATGAGCGGTAGTTTGAAAAAAGGTGTTTCGACCAAAACTAAGTGATGGGTTTGGGTCGAAACTTAATTTTCGAACAGATCTGTTTCAGTTGATCTAAAAGTGTATCTCGACAAAGATCTTCCGCTATATCTTAGTCGAGATAATTTAGATCATGTTTTGTTGCTTGGATCGTCGGTGACGACAGGTGTTCCAGCAAGGAAGATGGCATTCGTCAGGTCAGAGAAATATAAAAGTCAGGTCAAAGCAGCATATGGCAGAAAAGTGCGGCACAGGGAGTTCAAAGAAGGAGATTGGGTCCTAAAAAGAGCAGACGCGCTGAAACATGTGGGCAAGCTCCAGCCAAACTGGGAAGGGCCGTATAAAGTGGAATCAGTTCTTGGAAAGGGGACGTACGCCCTTGAGGATACCGAAGGGGCAGCACTACCAAGGCCATGGAATTTAGCTAACCATAAGAAGTTCTATTTTTAAGAGGATTATGTTACAAAGCCGCTAAATGTTATTGCACATTTTTTAAATTCAATAAAGTTGTTATATCTACAACATTATGAAAATAATGAAAGTATGCTTATGGTACAATTCTCTTTCTTTAAACTGATTATGCCCAACATGTAGCATTGAATTTCTTGTAATCCTAGGACCACAATCCTGGTAGCATTGAATTTCGCGTAAGACCAGCTAACCTGGCGGCATTGAATTTTACGCAATCCCAGGACCACAATCCTAGTAGCATTGAATTTTGCGTAAGACCAGCTAACCTGGCGGCATTGAATTTTGCGTAATCCCAGAGCTGATCACTTTGGTAGCATCGAATCCTGTGTAAGACCAGCTAATCTGGCAGCATAGAATTTTGCTTAAAACCAAGGCTGCAACCTAGGTCGCATTGAATTTCATGTAAGACCAGCTAATCTGGCATCATTGAATTGGGTGCGTCACCCCTCATCTAGCCCCAGGGCCGTTCTTGAGGCACACATTCAGAGATTACGCTCTGAAAATATGACTGGGGGAGTAGTATGCCTAGGAGGGCTCAGCCCGGACCTGGCAGACTTAAAACATTTGGAAGAAATTAGAAAAAAAAAATCACCAAAAAAGCAGCAGAATTGAGTCACAAATTCAGAGACTATGCTCTAAAAATGTGACTGGGGGAGTAGTATGCCTAGGAGGGCTCAGCCCGGACCTGGCAGACTTACAACACTTAGAAGAAATTGGAAAAAAAATTGCCAAAAAAGCAGCAGAATTGAGTCACAAATTGAGAGACTACGCTCTAAAAATGTGACTGGGGGAGTAGTAATGTAGTATGCCCAGGAGGGCTCAGCCCGAACCTGGCAGACTTACAACACTTGGAAGAAATTGGAAAAAAAATTCGCTAAAAAAACAGCAGAATTGAGTCACAAATTCAGAGACTACGCTCTGAAAATGTGATTGGGGGAGTAGTATGTCCAGGAGAGCTCAGCCCTGACCTGGCAGACTTACAACACTTAGAAGAAATTGAAAAAAAAAATCACCGAAAAAGCAGCAGAATTGAGTCACACATTCAGAAGCTACGCTCTGAACATGTGACTGGGGGAGTAGTATGCCCAGGAGGTCTCAACCCTGATCTGGTAGACTTACAACACTTAGAAGAAAAAAAAAAAAAAAAAACACACACACACACAAACATTAGACAGAGCGGAAGATTAAAATGTATTCATTGCACAACAAAAGGAGCCGAGTACAGAGTAGACATATTAACACCTATTACAAAAAGCTTATTACAAAAAGGGGCCTAATACATTGCTAAGAAGCAGGAGGATCTTCTAGAGTCGGAGCAGGGGTGAGAGTGATAGCAAGAAGAGAAGACATGGCTTCGCCAACAGGACTGCTTATAGCCCCGTCGGAGGGAAGAGTCAGCGCGGCGACGGGAGCAGGATAGACAGGTTGCGAGGAAGGATTCAAGGCACCATCTTCGCCAGAACGGAAGAACTCCATGGCACGATGGATAGCAGGGAGCCACCACTGGTGAGTCTCCGGGTTAGTTGTCGTGTTGCCCGTAAATTCAGGAGGATCGGGCATCTCGTATATAGGGCCGTCGAGGTCCATCTCACCCTCCAGGTCCTTCTCTTGGATCTACGTTTTGGTTGATCCTTTTGTGACTTTAGAACTCGAAGCCTCCTCTGCCTTCATCCAGGTTCAGTGCGGTGGTGCAATTTCATAATGTAACTACAATATAAGAATTGCATAGAGTTAGAGATTTGGGAAAGGTGGTAATGGAGGATGAGACGTGGGGATGGATGAAAAGTTTAGGCGGTCGTCTAGGGAGAGACGGATGGAGGTCAGGTGGGAAACAAAGTTCATGCCGTTTCTTGCAATTTAGACGGAAGGGTGTGTTTTTATGGAATTCAATAAATAATGTGTTAATTTGGTTGATTTTAAAATATAAAGGGTTTAATTGACCTTAAAATTAGTTAAGTGGTCTATTTGTATTTGGAAGTATATTTAAGGGGTTTATTTGTATCTTATCACTATATTAACGTACAACATTTTGAATCAATTTTCATACAACATATCTATTATTTCAATAGAATTGTTAGAATATTGTTTTAATTACTAAAAGATTCTAATTACCATTTTTCAAATTTAGAACTTTTATAAAATAATGAAACTTGAGTTTAAAAATTAGGGTTAATATTCAAAACATACCTCGTATTTGATATTTTTTTTTTCTTTCTATTTGCTACCTTACCTTTAAAATGTATTCAATAAGCATTTGAACTCTTGATTTTTTTCCGACCACAGCCCGGACTTTTAAAAGCCCATTTTCCGGCCAAATTTTACAAATTTGAAATTAGATTTTTAAAATTTAATTTTAGGCTTTAAAAAAAAGTTCCGAATATATATATATATATATATATATATATATATATATATATAAAGAAAAAAATCAAAATTCTATTTATTTTATATTTAAAAATTTTATATGTTATTTTGAATTTTTTTTATTTGGAATTTTATCTTCTATTTTTACTAATGTGAATAAATGTTTAAATGTTAAAGATCTGGATTTCTTGGGAAATTTAGGAATCAAATGTTGCTTCGGAATTTTAAAAATATGGATTTATTAGAAATCTTTTTCGTTATTTTTTATTTTATGTATTTTTTGGGGATTGTTTCATTTAAATTTTTCTCTTTCTTTATTATCTCGAAGTTTATTTTTGTTATTTTAATTTTTTGGATTTTTTTTTATATTTCTAAATTTATTATATGTTATTTTTTATTTTTATTTTTTTTGTTCTTTGTATTATTTTTTTGTATTTTTAATGGTCTAAAATTATTTTTTAAAATATGAATACAAATTTCAAAAATCTGGCCGGAAAAATGACATCTTAAAGTGTGGGTTGTGATCGAAAAAGAATTGAAGAGTTCAGGTACCTATTAGATACGTTTTAAAGTTAAGATAGCAAATGGAAAAAAAAAAAAATCAAAGGTGAGGTTTATTTTAGATGTTAACCCTAAAATTATAAATTGGAAGCATAGGAGGCTAGATTTTAGTAATTATCAGGTCTGAATTTTGAAAGTTCTCAATTTGCAGCATGGATTTTGTGTTTATTTCAATTAGAAACCTAGATTTGGAATATTATTCTCAATTCAAGCTTACGTCTTGAAAAATAAAAAAATATTATCCAATGTATTGAACGTTCACTACGATATATTGAAGATTTCAATATAATTGTATTGAAAATTTCACTCTACTTCGTACTAAATCTTTTGAACATCGAATAATGTTTCCTGTTTTTTACAAATATAAGCCCCGAATTAAAATAAAATTCAGAATTTAGGTTCGTAATTGAGAAAAAAACTTAAAATTTAAGGTGCGAATTGAGGACTTTCAAAATTCAAGTCTTATATTAAGATATTTTAAAAAAAATCAGGTCTTCTGACCAAATTCGTGGAAAGGAAAAAATATAGGGTGTGCAAGTGTTAAGTGGGTGATGAGATTTGGATCCTCTAAAGTATTTTATGGAGAATTTTGAAAAGAGAGTAATACATTTTTTATTGGTCCCATATTTCTATTTTTTATTTCAGTCACTCTCTCTCTTCAAAATTTAGCGAGAAGTAGTATCTATATTTTGGTGCATTCAGTCGGCGTCGGTCCCTACTTGTTATTTGGTAAATTTTGCATCCTCAGAGTCTCCTCCATTGGTCTCACAGTCACATGGAACACATAAACCGAGCAGAAAAAATTACCATGGCATCAACTTACCAACGAAGGAAGATTGGGGGAGAGAATGTAGATTTTCACACCGAGAGTTTAGTTATATTTTCAGGTAACAATTAAATCAGTTTTTTTTTTTTTTTTACTCCAGACATTTTTCTTAATTGTCATCTCGTCGCTGTTCCCCTGCTTTTGTTGTTTCTCTTTTATTCGTTAAAACCTGCGATTCACGAATATTTCAGCCAATGGTTTAGGAACGACCAATAATCAGGAGGGGAAATACTGGTTGGTAACTTTTTTGTTAGAAATAATCCTTTCTACATTCGCCACAATCACTTAATTTCTCTCCGTTTTATGTGTGTAAATTATTTTCTGAATTTATTTCTTTGGACTTCTGATTTTGTACATTCATGCTGGCCAGTTACTTGTGTGTTAGTATCCACTTGTTTGTTTGAGAAATTGATTCTGGTGTTGTATCATATATGAGTTTCTATGTGTTGTATCATATATGGTGTTCAATGATGTATAAGTTCTATCATTACTTTATTAATGCTAGCTGAGACGGCTATGATCTGTTTTACGTGATTTATTAGATTTTGCATGTCTTGTTAGTATAGAAGTTATTCTACTTGTGTTGATGGCGATCTTTGTTGAGGATTCTTTCTTGTATGCGTTATTTTAATTGCACTATGTTTCGCCAATATGAGTTCGTCATTGTAAGTTACCTCGTGTGCATATTCATTGCCCGAGATGTGAACAACAAGTGCATGCCCCTCATGTTAACTTTGAGATTTTGGTGGTGTTGGGCTTATTTTACTACCGACATGTGCATCATTATATTTCCGAATTTGAAACTCATGATTGAAGTCTTCCTTCAATTTTTTCGTACTCTGTATCAACAGAGATACGGAGTATTATGGGCTATTTTATGAATAAAGATGGAAGCCAAAAGTATTGTTTGTTGACTGCCCCATAGGAAAAGATATTGGCCATTAGGATAGCTGAGAGATTTGGCCTGTGTTTTGCCTCAATTTCGATGTTATAATTTGATGATAAATTGCACATTGTTGGCACTCTTAATCGAGTTGTAAATTTTTTTGGTGTACATAACAGATGACATATTCGGGAAAATGATTCACAAGGATTGCCCGAATATTTATGTACGTGACAAGGGTAGATTTAAGCGAAGATTTGATTCTAGTGATTGGAAAGATGTTGCAGCCAGGCTCTTTTCGCAATGGCAATCAAAGAGAAAACGCATTACCACCTCAGACTTACATGAGGGTCTCATGGAAGGCAAGGCAGAAATATGGGGATTTGACCAAGAGAAACCTGTTGATTCTCATTCAAGGATTTCCTCTCGCTCTTCAGGTAAAACAATTCACCTTTTTGAAGCATCTCTTCTATATTTTTATCTTTTCCGTTTTCAGTGACACTCTTCTCGCTCCTTGCTTTCCATGTTCCACTCAATTGTTTTTGCTTCTTTACTTGTGAAATCACGCTTACCTCTTGTTAGCTTCATCCTTCTTTTCTCACTCTTGACATACTTATTCTCCTAATCTTATTATTAATAGCAAACCTCGATCTAGTTCATGGATCTAGACAAGGTTATTGGTTGTCATAACATGAGAGCATTTTTAGAAAGAAAAATAACATGCACTTTAGTCGTACTATTAGTCTCATGGGAGGCAAAACAAGCATAGATAATGTAGAGGCCAAAAGTAATGTCCGAAGATTCTTAACTGTTAGTCTCATGGGTGATCCCAATTCCTTTTGAAGATTCTTACCATATTTGGTTAGATTTTGTTACGTCAGCAGACCTAGTCATTTAGAAGACAATATTTCTTACATAGTTGTTGAATGCCCAACCCCGTTAGGTACCTGGACAGTTGTATATATGGTGATACTATGAAGTAAAATGTACATCAGCATGCGTAATTTAGCGGCCCAAAACTTCACTCAAGTATTGCATATCATGTGGCGCCAAGGCTTGAGGAAGCATAACACATTGTTTTAAATTGAATCACTAATGTAATAAATAAATGAAATTTTAAAGAGACTCCAACCAGTTCCAAAAAATATAATTGCTAAAACTTTCCTTGGTTAAATCGAAGAAGCTAAATACATATTTTCTTAATATAAAATGAGTTAGATTTCTTTTCCACTTGTACGAAATGGGATAACTCTGCTCTGATCCAATGCATGTGGTGCAGCTAACGTGTGATGTATAAAGGCCTTTACTTTTGGCCTTAGAAGGACCAAATCTTGCACGTTGAGAATTGGCGTCTTCTATAATATTGGGGATGGAACTCTTTGGTTTGTCTGGTTTGCTTTGTATGTCAACATTCTCTCTATACTCAATAAATTCTGCTTAATATAAGTTTAATGATCACAAAGAAATAGGTAGCACTTGAAAGTACTACTTTCTTAATCCAAAGTAGAAGGAGGAGGAATTGCTTTGGATTGTGTATTCGTTAATGATTTATACTTGCTTGCGGAAGCGTTTCAATACAGAGATGCCAACTAAGTTCATGAATTCATTTGATTAGTTTTAATCAAGAATGCTAGAATTGGGAAGAAACTCAGATTTTTCAGTTAATCAAATACCACCTAACAACTAAGTGAAGCCTATATATACTAAAACTATAAAAAGTTTAACCAAAATAAATTAGCCTATACTATAAAATCCAAGATATTATCTCTTCGGATATGGTAGGACTAGATCTCATTGTTAGCAGTTCCTCTCGTTTTCCCTTCTCGCAATTGCAGCGTGAATTGTAAAATTCGACCTATGTTTTCCATTTGTTAATGAGTTGTCCATTTAAAAATCTTATGATTGATTACATAAAAAAATTCTAACTCATTGAACAACATTATTCGTGTTCTTAGCAGATTCCAGAAAAAGAGCTTCAAAGGAGAGTGCAAATGCTCGTGTACCGCCAAGGAGAAGACGTATGCAAGGATCTAGGTCAAGCAATCAGAGAGTTGTTTCAGCAAGATCCTGTTCTCGCACCTCAGTCCTACGACAACCATTATATAATACCTTATTCGACCACTTTTTTCGGTAAGATTTATTCATGTGTAAGTTGAGCCTTCTATTAAATTGCATATTTTCCATTATACTTGAGAATCTTTTTCTTTTTCCTGCCATTCACATTTGACACCTCTTTCTCTTCTTTCTTTCCTTCTCAAGAAAATTAACAACAAAAGAAAAATAAAAGGAAAAAGAACATGTGTACAATAATACAATATGAACGAAAATGAACCAACTCAATAGACCTTGTTGACAATACTGATTCTTCTCTTCTTGAAATAAAAAAGTATAAATGTTACAGTTTGAAGAGTTGTTACGATAAAATCAGCGTATAATTGTTACAGTTTGAAGAGTTGCGTAACACAATGTAATCAACTTATCTTTAAAATTCAATTTTGTGGTCTTGCATATATTTAATGCTTCTCAAAAATTTCCCCCCAATTTACTTCAATATAGGTGTTGTTTATTTTCTTATGGACCACAAAACTCTAATATGTTGGCATTTTGTTTGGACATTGATCACCGGGTCAATTATAAATGGTGAATTGCCAGTCCAACACTTCAGGAGGACTTGCTAATACCTCAAAAATTCGAGCAATTTTTTATGAGAGTACATCTTGTGATTTTGTAGGAACATGTGGAGGGAATCACCAAAAGAGAGGAGGGATCAGTTCACATGTGTACACTCTTTCTGGTTTGACATGTACAGATTGGATCATAACAGAGAAAAGGTCCCAAGTTGGATTAAGAAGTTGAACATATTCTCAAAAAGATTCGTCTTTGTTCCCATTCTCATGTGGTACGTAGTCTTTTTTGTAACGTGCATATTCATTCGTCAATATTGTAGTTTTCACAAATCAAGATGTCATTTTCAATAGGTCTCACTGGTTTCTTGCGATCTTTTGTCACTTTGGTGAGAGCCTTGAGTCAAAAACTACTACTCCGTGCATCTTGCTTCTGGACTCATTGCAAACGTATGGTGCTCTTCCAAGAGTTGAACCTTTAATAAGGAGGTATTAATGGCTAATGGCTTGTAACTCAAAATATGCTTTGTTCTTTATTTATCTCAATATATTAAAAAAAAAGTTTCATTTCTCCCTACCGCAGGCTTGTCATGGATATATTTGAAGCAGAACGTCGACCTGAGAGCAAGGATATGGTTAAAAGAATTCATCTTTTGGTTCCTAAGGTAGTTTCAGTAAATCATCGTTGTTCAATCTTATTGATTATATATCACCTAAATGTTGATATTTGCTTGGTTAAAATTACTTTTAGGTCCCACAGCAAAGAAATGACAAGGAATGTGGTATTTTTGTTCTATATTACATAAGTCTGTTCCTAGAGAGGGCTCCAAAATGTTTTAGTATTTTCAACGGCTACCCCTATTTTGTAAGTTTATTTACTCCTCTATTTCTATCTCGTATCCTCAAAGCGGGCAGTTGTTCCTCTTTGTGTGTGTGTGCGGGATTTAACCCAGCAGTGGCCTTTTTATGTTTGTGGTTCATTGTATGGATGAAAGAGGAGTGGTTCACCGAGGAAGAATTAGAAGGATTCTACGAGAGGTTGGAGTACTTTGGCCTTGAATCTAGCGACTCTGAAGAAGGCGTCGAGTCTAGTGATTCTGAAGGTTTCATTTTTGAGCGTGTGTGCAAAGATTGAATGAGTTATTCAATAGAAGTTTGAATCATTGGAAACAAAACCTCAGTTGGCCATTAGCAGCCACACATATTACAGATTGAAAAGCATTTTGTAGTCTTATTCATATTTGTATGCTGCATGTATAGTAACTACATGTAGTCTTAAATGTCCTTTTTTATTACACATACTATGAGGCCCATGCCCCCTAAGTTCCTCTCGGCCCGGTGGAATTCTATCATTGAAAAATTATTATCTGCCTTGAGAATCCTATATTTTATGAATGTATAATTTTTTGAAAATTGTATACGGTATGATTGTTGCCGCCGTAGATGTCAATGTTTGGGAGGTCGTATTTATATTATTATACTATTGTTATTATTATGAAAAGTGAATGTAATGATCAGTTTTACGGTGTAACAGGATTGTTGTGTTATTACTGTAGATTAATGTTGGGAGTTGGCATTTATATTACTCCCTTGGCTCCAAAAATTAACAAGGGTTGGAATGATATATTATGACAAATATCTCTCTTTCACCACATATACCTATTTTTCCTTTTATTAAAATTTTCCTTATAATTTACGAAATTAATAGGCTGAATTAGAGAGAATTTGCCAAAATTATGAAATTTTTAAGAAGATATGTTGGGATATGTTTAGAGATAACATTGGAAGATTTTTTTTTTTTTTATTGCTAAAATGACATTTTTATAAAGTGACCGGATAGAGTATTATATTAGGGCAAATTATGTAAAACCATCTGACCTATATGCCTTTGCGAACAGGTTCGCTTCTGAAGCCTCTGCGAATGCGAACAATCCATTTTCTTTTCAACAGATAATTTGCGACTCCATCATGACTTCTCCACAATGATATTTCGAACAAGAACAACATGAATTTATTGAACACGGTCATATTCAGTCTCACAAACTAAGGGATCAAGCCGGTAAGCAGCAAGTATGTCCATTTTGTGCCTTCTTTATCTAAATTCCAATAAGTTAGGGTTTAGTTGAATGATTGATTGTTGTTCGAAATTTTCAATTGTTGTGTGTTTATTGATTGTTTTGAGATGTTATGATGAAGAT
>JAUEKW010150160.1:0-10017 GCA_032274785.1 Ajuga reptans
GTCTCAATCCTACTTTTTACCAAATAATAGGCTTTGCAGAATGAGTGGTGTGCCTTTAAGATAGTTAATGAGGCAGAGTGGAAATTGCACATTAGAATAAAAGTTAGAGGGCAATTCGTTTACTAAATTTTTTCCAGCGAAGTAGCTTATGCATCATGTCATGTGACATCGTTAAACTTTTGCGTCATGTGTGTTAATACATAAAGGTATAATGGATCATAAAATAAAATTTTAAGGATATAATTGACCAAAAATAAAAAGGCTAGGAAGATCACTAATTTTTAGGAGACAACTTATTACATTTGCCAAGATAAAATATGTTTCTTTTTCTATGGAAGTTCATCTTTCTCCTCCCATCAAAGTAGTTTATATGTGCATTAAAGAATGATGAGATAAATATCAGACCGTAGATATGTACAGAAATTATCAGAGGTTCATATATCTCTCACCTCTCAAACTATGTTTGTTCTACAGCAGAAGCAACATAAGGTAACCAAAAAAAAACACACACACACACACACGCACAAAATAAACATAAAAAGAAAATTTCATTCTATCTTATTGACTGAAAAGTATAAACCATTATACATATATATTGATCCACCTATTTAGGTTACAGATATGAACAACAGACACCCGATGACAACGCTATATGAACAGAAGATATCCGATGACAACGCTGCAACAATAGTTAAAAATAGCACATGGTTAGAGGAGCTTAGCTTCAATTTCCTCCAAGGTAAGACCCTTTGTTTCAGGAATGATAAAGAAGATGAAAATGAGTGATAAGATGGCTATGCCTCCAAAGATGAAAAATACAATTCCGGCCCCAAGCAACTCCTGCAAACACAATTATATCAGATAAAATTAGAACTCAAATGATAATGAAGGACTAAAACATCTACTATGACTAAATAATAGTGATTAAAAACCATGCATTTCCTTTGTATTGTCTACCCGGCGCCTAAACTAGTTTCTTCAGATGCACCACTGAAACAGCGCCTGTAGTTATTGGTTGAACATTTTGAATTCATTTCAAATTAAGAATCTAAGTAGTTCGCTACCCTCCTAAATCAACACACTTCTGTTGTTCTACATTCACCAGCGTAATCAATTCAACTCTTAACATATGTGTAGCAAATAATTACTATTGCTTGCAGACAAATTATAAATTCAATGTAATGACTAATGAGCTAATTATAATTGAAAATTTAAGAGATGATTAAATCAAAGATTAATGCATTTGTGAATTGCTTTAAATAAAATGTTTAGAGCAAAGGCTGGTATGCACCTCCAGTGGAGAGAATGCAAATGTCACGAGTGCATTAGCGCCAAAATTTATGAGAACTGCAATACTCAATCCTCTTCCTCTTAAACGCAGGGGGAATACCTCCGAAATCATCAACCAACCAATAGGACCAAATGACAACTGCACAAATACACGCTCCAAATGTTGATGCTTCATATAATAGTAAACAAGAGCTAATTCAACCAAGAGATTCAAATAAAAGAAGGTTACGCATGCTGTGCGGAGAACTGATCTACAGAGTTACTTCCCATGAAGAAGGGAACTCTAGATGCATAGAGGTTACCAGATACACAGACTGGCCAACCAAAATTGCACTCCACCACAGGCAATATTTCTTAATTATCTCAGAATTGTAATACACACACACATATGAGAAAAAGAACATAGTTTCAATCAGAAAGAAGAAGAAGAAGATGGTGATGATAAATAAAGGAACTTTCTGCAACTCCTAGGCCAACCAAAATCACGTTCCACCACAGCCAATAGTTGTTTAATTATCTGAGCATTGCGAAATATAGGACACACACACATATTTATATAATGAGAAAAAGAACAACAAAATTACAATCAGAAAGAATGAAAAAATGGGTATTACCTGGTAACAACCAACATATACGAGCAAAGCAGCAACTGCCAAAGCAGGTACATCACCGAGGTAAGTGTAATAAGATCCCAGAAGAAATAGAGATATGGTCTGCAACATGATCCCAGAATGTTATAACTCAATGAATTCAAGGCACAGAGTTCAACTATTTATATGTATCACCCAAAAGCACGAATAAAAACTGAAGTGGCTTGCAAACATGAAATAGTCATGTATTCCAGAGAGTCGAGAGAATCACTTACAATACCAGATACACCTCCAAGTAGTAAAGGTCTTCTCCCCAGTCTATCAACAACCAAAACAGCCACCCCTGTCATAATCAGCTGCATTTCAAAGGACAAGTGTGACCTAACAAAGAAAGGTATGACATTGTAGAACAAGAAATTATGTGGATCGAGGAGGGAAGAGGGAAGATGGAGGACCAAAGTGGAAAGAGAAATCACATCTTTTAACATATAGATGTGTTATTGGTGTTAATTCGTTTGGTGAAAGAGAAATTATGTGGATCGAGGAGGGAAGAGGGAAGATGGAGGACCAAAGTGGAAAGAGAAATTATGTGGATCGAGGAGGGAAGAGGGAAGATGGTGTTATTGGTCAAGAAATTCCATTGTGTGTTATTGGTGTTAAATCTAGAAGCACAATGGTGATACTAGCACTGATTTGCAATCCAGAATGGGAAGTGTGATAAAGAATAAAAATCAACAGATAATTACTTCCAACTGGAAACCATAATGTACATAGAATCCAGAATCTGACCTTCAATAAACCAAGTAGAACAGAGACCTTAGTTGCATCAGATGCTGCAGAAAATCCTGCACTCTAAATAATACTAGAAACATAAGGATTGGTGAACTGAAAAAGTAGCAGAAGCTACAACATATGTTTTTAGCTCCTTCAGAAGTGGTCACGAAGTTATACCTTAAAAATTGTGGCAGCATAGTACAGCACACTTGGTTGCCCAGTTATCTAGCATGAATATAGCACGGTTTATTAGCTTATAATTAGATAACTGTCATGCGGATATTGAACCAAATCCTTGGAACAAGAAAGATACCTGTTGAAATAGGACTAGTCCACCACCAATTACAAGTGCTTTTAAGCACTTACCCTGGAACATCTCTCCTATTGTCGCTTCTTGCTCTTCACGCAAGTAGGAAAGTTCATTCAAAATCCCATCCACCTTTTCAGGGGCCGATTCACCAATAGCTTCACCTCTCAACCGACATAAGCAATCTATAGCAGTCTTCCTTAAAGCCTTAGCGTCTCCTTTACCCTATATGGCTCGTAGAAGAATCCATCTAGGAGATGCAGGTAGCCACCACATTCCAAATCCCATTATGAGTGATAGAGGGAAACTAATTCCATATGAGTACCTCCAACCACCAACTGTGTCGACCAGAAGGCTACCAGCTATATAGCCAATCTAAATCAAAATTCCCAGGAGCTTAATATTAACAAAATTCAAGTATAGGGTACAACATTTAAATTTTAAAGAATTCATTTACAAAAGAAAAGGGCATTATGAATGGTATGACAACATTTATATGTACTTGAACTTCTCACACAAGTACCTGATTTTTTTAAAAGGAAAGACTCATGAGTACTTACCAGCATCCCAAGAACTATAAAAAATTCCTTAAGAGAAATAAGCTGCCCTCGTATTTGGCTTGGAGCTGTTTCAGCTATGTACATTGGAGCAGCATGCATTGCCTATAATATGTAAGGAAGCAACAGAACTGTAAATTATTTGCAATCTATATTGTAACTTGCAGATATATCACAACATTGTGGTACTTCTGGTGCCAAGATGAATTTTTCATTATTGATTTAATTTTAGTTATCCAACTAAAGTTTGCTCCGACTCCAGCAGATAACAAAAACTTCACGCTATGATTAAGCTCCATTTTCAGGAAATTTACAAAATCGTGATACTTTTTCATACTAATGAGTGCTAGAGAAAGCACCTTGCACCAATAGCTAGTTACTGTCCGATATTAGCAAGTCCTCATATATATATTTAAACAAATGCTTTGAAAACCTTATATAATAGAAACGAGATTGCATTTGGTATCGATTATACAGTGTAATTGTCTTACCAATCCAATTCCAATACCATAAATGAAACGCCCAATCACCATGACCACAAAAGTAGGAGCTAAAGCTGTTACAAGAGCTCCAACAAGGTACATGACAGATGAAAGAACCAATTCCCTTCTTCTTCCTGCAGTATTTAGTAAAAAAAATGTTCACGTATAAAACTGAAGGGTTATATACTCTTAGTCTTTACGCCTAACATCAGAAGACACTAACCTAGGAAGTCAGCAACATTAAATGCCAAAATTGAACCCAGCAGTGCACCATACAATGAGCCACTGGTCTGCAAAAAACAGGAGAACAAAAGTAGGAAATGATGAGCCCAGGTACAGATAGGCTAAAGAGAAGCTATTCTCCAATGTGTAGGTTTGTTCATTTCGTGTTTTTTTTTATTTTATTTTTTGGCTCTGGGGACGCGGGGGGGGGGGGGGGTAACAACCAGGAAGGAACATCATGCTTAAAATAAGACCAACTTCCACTGAAGATAAAATATACCATGAAATTCCACTCAGTGTGGGTGACTGCAAAGGAAGAGAACCAAGACAAAATTAGTATCATGAATAACATTAACTCCAAACACAATATGTCAGGGTCTTTTCTGAAGGCCAAGGTACTTCATCAGACCTTATTAATTTAAAAAATTGACCCACTACGACTTCTTAAAATGGCTAAAACAGCAAGAATATTTACATCTGTTGCGGGACATTTCATTACATTCAAGAATTTGCATGATTAAAAGAAAGCATGTCCAGAGTATAAGGCATTATCCACACCAACATGTAATTGCAACAAGGAGCTAACAACCCGTGAGGTAATAATGCCACTAACTACACCTTGAATTATTTGGACTGAAGAATATGATGGACATGCATATATGACAAGTAACGATTGCACAATTTTAAGACCAAAATATCCATCAAATAATAGGTGCACTATCACGCCTGAAAGCGCTGGACATGATACATTAACTAGTAAAATGAGAATATATTGTAAGGAGATCATTTAATCATTATAGCTCCAATCATGCTTGAGCGCATTGACCATACATGAACTACATTCTGCATGGTGGTGATAGGAAAAATAAATGGATATCTTGCTGTCACCTACATACATGACATCTATTGCAGTAAATGGTCCTTGATGAATTGTGGCTCTTCCATATTTAACATTTAATAGAACATCCACACGATCTCAAAATTTCAGATAACAAGCAGCACAAGAATGAACTACTCAACAACCACACAGAGTTATGTATTACAAGGACGCGTAAAACTAAAAATATTACTGCAGAAGTACAACGGTGGTCAATGTATTGTCAGTGGGTTCATTTAAAAGGACAAACCGCCTCATGGAAGCACAACCTGAATGGAAATAGTGGCAGAAGATGTAGCTCCAATATCATAACCATACAGTAATCCTCCAAAAGCCGGAAACAGAAACCTGATCACACACCGTGCTTGTCAATTCAGCAAAAGGATTAGTATAAATTAATGCAGTACAAATGATCCAATATATTTAGGCACCACAATACAACGAAATGAAACGAAAAGAGCTAATGTGAAGTAGTAAAACTCACGGAAGAATCACAGAAACCAGAGAAAATTCATCACGGTCGTTACATTGGTTTTGCAAAAGGGGCTCTTGCATACTGCCAATTTCACCAGAAGGTATTCCATTCTGAAATCAAAATCAGAAACAAATTGAAAATAAATAAACCATCATAACAAACTCAGCTATCATACTAACGATTGATAGCTCAAATCAGCAGCCCTACAATCAGTAGTAAATACATACACGGACTGCTACTGGAAGCACAATACAAACAAATTATACAAGAAAATGGATAAAGGAAGAAAGTTAAGGTGGCTAAGAGACCTTATGAGTGAAGGAGAGTTCGGGTTGCTCGACATCGGTAGCCATTGTAGAGTTCAGAAATCGGCGAAGGTAACTTCTCGGTGAAGGCGCCTTGAAGGAGATAATAATAATAACGATTAAATAAACGTGCAAGTGGTTATTAAGACTGGTAGCTGAGTTCAACGAAACTCCCACCTTCCACCGGGAATTGTAATACCGAACTCTAGCAACTTTTTGGATCCGGATCCGGATCGGAATCCGAATCTGAACCCGGATCCGGGTCCGGATCCGGTACATGGGCAATAAACTGCACTGCGTGCGGTGGAATACGAAATGACGCCATTCTCCTTTTCTTTTTTTGTTCTACTGTTTCTTTTCTTTCCTCAAATGGGGTGATTCTATGCTAAATGTGCAGGCACTGCCTGCACCACTCACATCCAAATATTTTATTAATATATTTTATATTAATAAAATATTCAAATACCTGCACATCCACCTAAGAATTTTCCCCTCAAATGGGCGTTTCCTCTTTTCTTTTTCTTTTTTTCATTTGTTTTTCGTTTGGGTCTTTGTTTAGAAAGCCCAGCCCACAAAATATCTTATTTTACAAACCTAGGTTATCTTTACAATTTCTTTCTTCCCTTTTTTTTTTTTTTTTTGTTTAAATGTCCTTTCCTTTGAAAATGGGGTCTGTGCTTAAATAATAAGGGAGCTGATATAAAACACCTTTTTTGTAACTTTTTGTATAACTTAAGCATTTATTGTAATTATACCATAATTTTAGCCTTGTCATGAATTCGTGACAAGCTTGGCATGAATCATGCCACGAAATTGTGGCACTCACTACCACAATGCTCACTTGACACGAATAGTTGCCATGAATTCGTTGCAAAGCTATAACTATGGTATAGTTACCAAGGTTGTCAAAATCGCGAGTTTACTCGTACTATTTTACGAGTTTACGAGTCCCCCAACACCAAACGAGTTAACGCGTGTACAAAATCGAGGTTTTGCATAATCGTGGTAAACTCGTAAAATTGGTAAACTCGTGGTAAACTCGTGAGTAAACTCGTAAAAGCGGCCGAGTTTACTTTGTTGTGGAATTCAGCCCATAAAACTAACGGCCCAACAAATTTAAGTAAATTAGGTCTTCCTTTATTAAATGAAATTCTAATTTTTAAGAATCCATGAGCCCAATATGATTTTAAATTAGTTAAAAAAATAAAAAAAAAAAGATATAAAATATTAAGGTAAATCAAAATTACATGCGGTCACACCACCTCTTATTAAACTTATTAAGTTCTTCATTCTACAAAAAAAAAATTAGAACTACTGTCTGCGTGCTTTTGTTCGTCGGTCTCGATCCATTAAAAATTCAGAATTGTCCTTGAATGATGATGTTATATTTTAGTTCAGGTTCCTTTTCTTTTTTCTTTGGCAATGATTTTCCTTCTGTATTGTTTCATATTCAATTTTTCTGTATCTGTTTGTTTTTATTTCTATATTTTTATGTTGTCTTTTTTAAGTCAACATCCTTCAAATTGTAAATTAGAAGTGAGTAACAATTTGTAGAATCTTTAAAGCAATTAGTTTTATATTGCTACTTGGTATGAGATTATTTAAATTGCATTTAGATTAATATATTTATATAGATAACACATTATGTAGTTATAGTGGTATACACTTATACTATAAATAAAATGTGTTATATGTATGATTAATTGTATAGGTTGTAAAATTGTACGATTTAACGATCCGATTTTACAGATAGTCTACCGATTTTACGTAAAATCGCTAGTTTGACAACCTTGATAGTTACAAAGAATGCTAAAACTAAGTATAGTTACAATAAAGGCTAAAATTATACTAAAGCCTAAAGGTTACCAAAAAGGCTATTTACACTACTTTTCACAAATAATAATATATTTATAGGTTTTTCTCAATAATGGGGAAATGAGAGACTTTTTGCAATTAAAAATAACAAAATAATCCCAAAATAAGAGTCTTATTTCAAAAATTAATATCTTGTTTTGTTAGCCAAAGTTAAAAAAAATATATATATATATATATATATATATATATATGTATATTTTTTTTTATTTAACAAATTAGTTGAATATGATCAGATGAGTTTGAAAAAATAAAATAGGTCGTGTAAATACAAATTGATGGTCTTTTAGGATTATAACTTCATCAAATTAACTAGATAGTTGTACATTTTCAAATATGACTATCATTATAGATTGGATCGAGTATTATTCAAGGAAAATATCAAAATAGAATAGGGACAAAATTAGTGAACATAATCTTAATTTTTAAACAAAACATAAATAAGAAAGTAAAAGGGAAAAATCGAACAAACGAAATAGAACGGATAAAGCTGAAAGGTAGAGAGAGAGAACGCAAGAATAAGAAGGTTAAAAAGGTTGGAAAACAGTGCGTTGCCTTTGGCAAGAAAACATTGGGGAAGGGCCGAAGGGGTGGCTAATCCTAATTGGAATAGAACGGTATTGTTTCTATTCTACTGTGTAATTTATTACCCAAAAAGTGGGATTGGCTGAAAATATATAATAAGTCATAATTGAATATGTACAACATTTTATCGGGTTAATTTAATGAAGTTACTACTTACTATCCTAAAAAATATGTTGTTTGTACATATACGACCTATTTTATTTTTTCAAACTCATTTGTTCATCTTCAACTAATTTATATTTATAAAATAAATATATATATATATATATATATTTTTTTTTTTTACTTTGACTCTTTGTTCTAAAAGTCTTCATCTAGCTCCGACTAAGCCCAGCCTAGTCGTTAGACTATCCTCGGCTGCCTACAATTTTTCCTGACTCCTCCCGTTTAGTCCCTCTTATATCCCACTTAAGTCCGCCTAAGCTTCATTATACGCTAGATTTCAGTTTATCGTCCCACTAGCGCCTAACATTTTTTAGAAAACTGATTTTACTAGCAAGACAGAGTCATTATTTTTTTACGTAGGGCTCTTATTTGGGATGACGAAATTTTTTATTTATTAATTGCAAAAAAAGTCTCTCATTTCCCAATTATTTAAAAAACCTATAAAGATATTATTATTTAAGCACAGACCCCGTTTTTTAAGGAGAGGACACTTAAACCAAAAAACTGTAAAGATAGGTTTGTAAAATAAGATTTTTTGTGGGCTGGGCTTTTCAAACAAAGAGTCAAAGACCCAAACGAAAAACAAAAGAAAAAAAAAAGAAAAAGAAAAGAAACGCCCATTTGGCATTTGGTGAAAGGAAAAGAAACAGTAAAACAAAAAAAGAAAGTCAAAAAATTATATGCCCCGTTGCATGGATTTTTTTATATGCAACGAGTAGGATAATTCTATCCGGTCAAAAAGGTATTACTTTTATGTTAAAAAGTATTACTTAATTGGCAAAAAATATTACTTGTTTTTATAAATTTATGAATAAAATTATAACTTTGGATTGATACTTTTATTAAAAATAGTAATACTTTTTCGATTGATACTTTTTTGCAAAAGAGTAATACTTTTTCGAGAAAAACTAATACCTTTTTTGAAAATCGGATTTGGGTCAACCTGTTGCACCTAAGAAGATCCATGCAACATGGGCACATAAGTGTTACTAAAAAAGAAAAGTAGAATGCCGTCAACAGCACGTGGTACAGTTTATTGCCCACGTACCAGATCAGCTATAATTTTTTATCCTCTATGCAAATTATATTCGATATTCGAAATTCGATTCGAAAAATAGTGATTCGATTCGGAAAAAAATCGAATCGAATTCGAATACGAACCAGTTTTTATATTCGAATAATTCGAATTCGAATATACATTTATTTGATTCGAAAGTTTCGAATATTCGATTCGTTTATATAAAAAATTAATTTAATTGAAAAAATAAAACAAAAATAATATTTGAATATTTTAAAAATAAAAAATATGTAAAAATAAAAATAAAAAATATTTTTTCGAATCTCGAATCGAATCGAATATATTCAAAATTTTATTTCGAAACAAATTTGAAATCCGATCAAGTATCGAAATCGAATTCGAATATTCGAATAAGTTCACGAATTCGAATCGAATCCCTTAATATTCGATTCGATTCGATTAGTTTACATCGCTATCTCTCAGTGCGACAATTCTATT
>JAUEKW010150220.1:0-10010 GCA_032274785.1 Ajuga reptans
CCACAATCTATTTAGTATGAAATTATGAGCCCTTTATTTAAATAATATATCGTTTGCAAGAAAAAGATAAAAATAATAAAAACTGCGTAGAACAAGTTTCAAACCCACAACCTAACAAGTTTTCCATCGCGTGCCTCACCACTAGGCCACGACTGATTTTTATGAAGCAATTATGGCTTTTATTTATATATAATATCGCGATTTAAAAGGGAATGCACAATAACCTTATTGTGCACCAAGTGCACATGAGACCTACTCTTAAATGTGATTTAGCTAAATGAATAGGTCAAACTCAACTAACCATCATTGAACTTTCAATGCATCACCCCAAATTATTTTCATAGAGTTGGCGGCCCATCAGGCCAACGATCAAGATACTGAGCCCAGTCCAATTGAGGACCTCTAAAACGCACTGAATTTATTGGTCCAGCATATTGATCCATTAGACACTGCTTTCTTTTTGTTCACAGCAAATAAAGTTTTAATCTTGGAACTGTGATATCATCTTGTGATATGTTTGTCTTCCCCAGCAACATGGGATGTACCTTGATCTACACACAACATAACAACACCATGTCTGAATACTTGAGTTCCTAAGTCAAACACAACCTTAAAAATCTCAAATCTCAACCTTCTCCTTATACACACACACATGCAGATGGAAATTCATCACCATCATTTCCACTACACAGGTGCACCAATAAACTAAAAAAAAAAAAAAAGAATATTCTCACCGCGACAACAATCTAACGAAAATAATGCCGAATTTTATTACAATGAAAAGAAGTACTCTCCTTTCATGCCTCAAGACAATTGCTTAACCTCAAGAGATAAAATTGTGCATTCCCGTTTACAGGATGAAAAATAATGGAAATTTTGTTCTCATGTTTTACAATTGAGAAAATGTGGTTGATAGCGACGAGCGTGCTACCTTACTGCAAAGTCAGCTGTCGAATCACATACGGAAGAATGCCACCGTGGTTGAAGTAAGCCAGCTCCACCTAAAAGATAAAGTATAAGCTTCGCCAAATAAAATAACAAGTAGAACTACTAGTTTCTTTTATTTATCTTGTGTTGGTTATTAGAAATTAGTTAGATTGAATTTTGACAGAATCAACCCCAAACTTAGCCTCTTATACAAGGGAAAACTATAATTTAACCAAAACTTCAGTTTCTTCCATTTTAGCAAAAAAAATATCTCTTTTGCCAAATGTCTTAATTTTCTCTGACATCTCACCACAAATCTTGATCGCTAGTCTAGATAAAAGCGGTCCTTATGGACCTCGTTTATGAAAGGAGAAAGATATTTGGCGAGTAATGGTCAAGCGATTTACCTCAGTATCAAAGCGGGCAATGCATGTGAATTGCTTTCCATTGTCGGTGCTGACAGTAACATCTTGGCCAGGGCGGATATCAGATATATTGCTTGGGAGATCAATATTGTAACGTTCATGGCCCGTCAAGCCCAAGGTATCGGCATCCTCACCAGCCTTGAAACACAGAGGAATAATGCCCATCCCCACAAGATTACTGCGATGGATCCTTTCAAAGCTTTTCGCAATCACTGCTTTAACACCCTGTCATACAACAAGGTAAACCATTTTAGTTTTTAGTTTCTTGTTTCTTGAACAACTCTAAATCTCACGACAATAACAATCGTCTGGAAAGATCTGTAGGCTATTACTAAGGTACTTACCAATAACATTGGGCCTTTGGCAGCCCAATCTCTGGAGCTTCCACTTCCGTACTCGGCTCCAGCCAAGATAATAGTGTCCTGCCCCGCGTTCTTGTATTTCTGAAAAATGCATTTTGGTCAAAACGAGAGTCGTATCAAACGTAACCAGCAAAGAGAAATGGGTACAACTTCAAACAGATTAAAATGTATGGGAATGTAGGTAGAAAAGTTGCCCTCGAGGTTTAAGCCAATTACCAAAAATGAAAACACCACCATGAAAGTTTAAATTGTACCAATTGAAGGGGGTGCAAGTATGAAAAATGCAAACCTCAAGGGTTGTTTGTAATACAGGGGGTAATTGTAGAAAATAAAATTCAACCCTTTTTATAAGTGGAAAGTAGGATAAACCTCAAGGGCCGTTCTGTCATTATCCAAAACCTTATTATGATTAACAAATCAAGAGAAGAGTTTAAGGAGATCACCATAGCAGCATCGTACACATAAAGTTTCTCTCCAGTGGGAATGTGGACCGTCTTCGGGCCAACTTCCCCATTCAACAACTTATTCACAATCCGGATGTTAGCAAAAGTCCCTCTCGCCATTATTTCATCATTTCCACGCCGACTTCCATAGGAATTGAAATCCTTGCGATCGACTCCATGTTCGATGAGAAATTTGGCAGCTGGACTATCCTTGTGAATGCTACCAGCTGGCGAGATGTGGTCGGTCGTAATACTATCACCAAAGTTTAGCAAGCAGTATGCGTCTTTTACTCCGTGTGCACCCGGGGGATCCATTGTCATATTCTTGAAGTATGGAGGCTCATGGATGTAAGTGGAATTCGGGTCCCACGAGTACAGCTTGGAGGTGGGTACAGATAACTGGTTCCACATGGGGTTACCCTTGGTGATGGCCTCGTATGTGCTCTTGAACATATCGGGCAACACACTGGATTGAACCACCTAAATGATATTTTGGTTATTTAACATGATCAAATTTTCTAGTGTTGCAAGGGAACAAGCAATACAGATATTACATACCTCAGCTACTTCTGCAGTTGTCGGCCAGATATCCCTGAAATATACATCTTTACCGTCCTTGCCTACACCAATTGGCTCTTTCTCGAAATCAATATCCACCTATCAAAAGTGATGCTAAATATTATGAGGATGGCTTCAGTCTGAGCACAGGAAATATCGAACCATATTCTGGGGAAGGACTAGAAAGCTGACTTTTAAGATCAATATGCAATCTTAATTTATATTCTTCTATGGACTTTATGAGCCCCCAAATATATCAAAAGAAGAGAAAAGTAAAGAAAAGGAAAATCCAACAAAAACCTAGTTTGTTTTTTAACAAATTGTACTGAGGGGACGTCCGTCAGAACAATAGCCTCAAGAGGAAATGTTTGTAAATTTCATTTTTTTTATTCATTATTATTTATATTTTTTTATTCTGTAGAGGGCAATTTTTGTAATCATTCCTAAAGAAAAATCATTTGACTATTCAGAAGGATCGAATCTGTAGATAAGAATCAAATAAATAACCAACCGTGCCAGTAAGAGCATATGCGACAACTAGAGGCGGCGAAGCAAGATAGTTTGCTCTTGTCAAGGGATGGACACGACCCTCAAAGTTACGGTTTCCAGAAAGTACAGCAGCTGCAACGATGTCTGCAGATCAAAGAACCATAATTTAATTAATAACACTCAATTCATAGAGATGCACCAAAAAATTTACTCTAGAGCACAGTTGAACTCCAAAATACCGTTTTCTGATATAACAGCACCAACTGTTTCATCCAGTTCCCCAGAATTTCCGATGCATGTTGTACAGCCATACCCCACAATATTGAAACCTTGGTGATTTAAGTATTCCTGTAGCCCACTGTTCATGCGAAGCATGAAATCATAATTATATCTCAAAATATTGCGAAGTATAGTACGAAATATTATGCTTAGAAATAAAAACAGGAGCAATACCTCTTCTGCAAATATTTTGTAACAACTCCAGACCCAGGAGCAAGGCTTGTTTTTATCCATGGTTTTACCTGATAGATTATCAAGATTAGCCTAACATTCAAGAAGGTTGAAATGAAACGCTTGTCTCAGTCTGAGATAAAGCATCATACCTGAAGACCCAGCTCGCAGGCTTTCTTGGCAACAAGGCCAGCACCAAGCATAACACTGGGATTTGATGTGTTTGTACAACTCGTGATTGCGGCAATCACTACACTACCGTGCTTAAGCTCAGCAGGTTGTCCATGGAATGAAAACTTTACAACTTTTTCCTGTGCTTCCTTTGGCACAGCAAAGCCCTAAAATGCAGAAAGATGGTGATTTTTAGAATGTTAGGAAAAAAAGTTGCAACGAAAATACTATATGAAATTTTGAGAAAATAACATACTATTAAACTAATTTAAATTGAAGAAGGGAAATACAAACACAACCTAGGCCCCAAAACTCCCTACTCCACATTTGGCCATCAGCAACATAAACATAGACAGTGAAAATAAGAAATAACAAAAAAGTAATAGGCTTTCAAAAGGTTAAATTAGGTGTAATGTACTTAAGAAGACTAACAAACTCAATATTCTACAAGATTAAATCCTCACCTTGAACCCAACCTTGCTATCAAGGCAAGAGTGCCAATCAGCCTTCATTTCTTTCAGAGGGACTCGATCATGAGGCCTATCAAGAAAGTATGCATGATTAGACATTGTCAAAAGATGCAGCTACCAACAATGATTCAGTGGAATTTTGGGACAAACCTTTTGGGTCCGGAAATGCATGGTTCAACATCTGCCAGGTCTAGGTTCAAGTAAGACGAGTACACACGTTCTTGTTGAGGCTGACGTTTGGAGAACATTGAAGATGAAATATTCAAAACCAAGAACAAACTTTTACAAGAAATATATATAAACAAAAATAGAGGCAGACCTCATTGTAGTCTACGAACATGTTGTTTGCACGCAGATAAGCCTCTATCATTGCCACCTAAATATTGGTACATCAGTACAGTGCAAGTTACACGATTTGCAAATAGAGAGAATATATGCGTACAGTTTCATCACTTCTGCCTGTTAATTTCAGATATTGTAAAGTGACATGATCTACAGGGAAGAATCCCATAGTGGCGCCATACTCGGGAGACATGTTTGCAATAGTGGCTCTGTCAGCTAATGAGATTTTACCCACACCTTCACCTGAAAACAGCTATATATGCATTAGGCCCTATAACAAATTTATAGATAGTGTTTTTGAGGCAATAAAATTTTGAGAGCAATAATTTTTTTTTTTATAGGAATCATGAGATTTTATTAATAAAATGTTGAATAGTTACAACATGGAGTACAATGGGAAGAGGTTTCCCAAATGCTCCACTCAGGCATTACTACGACTCTACATAAGTACAATGCTTATATCCCTACGCATGTCAGACATAATTTTTTTTAGAGCAATATTACCATAAAATTCAACAAATTTTCCAACAACTCCATGTTTCCTTAGCATTTGTGTCACAGTTAAAACCAAGTCAGTAGCCGTGACACCGTCCCGTAATTTGCCTGATAACTTGAATCCAACAACCCCCGGCAACACCATACTCATTGGCTGTAAGACAGATGATTGCATTAGTCAAACAGTGGACAGTTTTCTAATATAAATTGTATTAGATAAAAAAATAGTTAAAACAAATAAAGATGAAATCCAATATTGAAGTATGGTCACAAGCAGCAATTTTCTAAATCTTGTTAAACACTTGAAGAAAGGATTAAAACCACAGGATAATCTACTTCTCCGACAACTGTAGAATAGTTAGTGATGTTAAACTCAGGCTAGGCAGCAGCAAACTGACCCGAGCTTACCCAAATGGTGCTCTGTAGTCGTTTTCTACATTAGTCACCCAGACCCGCCGAGGCGGGCTAGTCGGGGTAGGCCTTCTTTTTTTTTCTTCCTTTATGTTATAAGTTACTCCTTATGGCCTACGAGAACACTGGAAGTCTGAGGGCAATGCATTTATCTTATCAAGTTATCATTATTCATTATCAAACTAGTCAATCTTATCTAAGGGCAAACTCTCATTTAGTTAGAACATGAGTCGGGTTGTTCAAATTAAGAATTTTTTGTGGTACGATCTTGTAAGTTTAGGCCATATGTGAAACGGTTCTATCAGTTGTGAGGCATTGACAAGCTAAATCTAGGACAAATAGTTAATCTTACCTAAAGACGAGCTCTCATTTAGTTAATCCATTAGTGATATGATAACGATAACACAAACGAAAGAGATAAAAAAACTGGTACAATTCTAACAAAACCATAAAGATGAGAATATGCTTGTGCATTTTATTTTAAAGGATTTTAGTTTGAATTCAATAGTAGTATGAACAATTCTGAAAATATAAATTAAAATTACATATGTTTTATGTTAGAGGAGGGCAAAAATAAAAAACAAAAAACAAATTGGACCGTGGCGCCAAGGTGCTAGGCGCTCGTCAACCGACGAACCGATTTCTGATTTTTGCATCCTTGAGAATAGTAAACAATGTAAAAAGTAATTTTGGATATAATAGGTGGATGTTACCTAAGACAACGAACATATAGTTCATATTTCACAAAATTGAGAAAGAAAGCTAAACCAAAACACGCAGCCAGAGCCCCTCCCACATGAAAGTACCTGACCAAGCATTGTTGCCTCAGCTTCGATACCTCCAACTCCCCAACCAGCAACTCCCAACCCATCAATCATGGTGGTATGAGAGTCAGTCCCAACCACACTATCTGGATAGAGTACTCCATTGGTATTGAAGACGACGCGCCCAAGATATTCAAGATTGACCTGAAAATATAGCATAGAAAACATCATATTACCATCAACAAATAAATCATTTATTATTATTTTATGATATTAAATTCTTTTCAGACCACGTGTGATCAAAGATAAATGCAAAATCACAAAAGACTAGCTCACGGATAAAGTGGTACACACTAAAGAATTCCATGCACAAAAATTACATTGATGCCATTATCTATATGCTCCAATACCTGGTGCACAATACCGGAACCTGGAGGTACAACAAGCATGTTATGGAAAGCACTAGAGCCCCACTTAAGGAAAGCAAATCTCTCCTTGTTCCTCTGGAATTCAAGCTCCATATTAGCTTGAACGGCATTTTCTGATCTTGCAACATCAACTTGAACTGAATGATCAATAACTAGATCTACTGAAACCTGCAATCCGACCCAGCATACTGTATCAGAAATCGTATAACAATTATTTACGCTCACTCCTTCCATATTCTGCCTTTTTTTCTTTTTTCTTTTTTTTTTGTTCTTTTTTTACTTTTGAGTAAACCATCCTTACTCACACCATAGATGCTAATTAAATTTACTTGAAGCAATTCAAGATTGTTAATGTTGGATCGTTGTTTTTTGTTTTGCAAAACTATGTTGGGCATGCCTCCTTGCTTAATCAGTGCTGCATCTCCTTCAGAACATTCACTTCGGGATCAGGAGTGTCCATTTATGGGAGGGATTGTTTGGACAAAGCTAATGGGTCAAAGTTGGTTTTAAAACAATTGAGGGGAAATGGTTCACTATTTGAAAAAGAGGGAGTGGACATCGTCTACTACTCTACTCCTTATGACATGCAGGGTTCTCACAATAGAATTCTATTGATTGGAAATTCATGTCCCAGGACCCAGTATTACCACAATTGGGAGATAGATGTTTGTTTTTTTACTCCAATTATCATCACTCGTGATCTAGATAAAACTTACAGCAACATCAACTTTTTAAGTCTGCTAATATGTTGGTTCATGTTTCAACAAATACATAGCTGCTGAAAGAATTTAAAACGCAAGAACATGGTGCATACCAATGGATTGATCTTGTCCGAATCACTGCCAAGCTTGTTCATTGCATCACGCATGCAAGCAAGGTCAACCACAGCAGGTACACCAGTAAAATCCTAACATCAAATTACACATTTTCATATAAAATCAGCTTATTTGTTACAACAGAGGCGTCGAAGTGAATATAGACCGAGACCAGTACCTGGAGAAGTACACGTGCAGGCTTGAAGGGAATCTCAACTTGCTTAGGAGAAGACTTTTCCCAGTCAATGATCTTCTCCACGTCTTCCTTTTTTACTTGGAAACCATCACAATTACGTATTGCTGATTCAAGAAGAATTCTAATAGAGTATGGCAGCTTATCTGTAATTACAGCCAGGCACATAAACCCATCATTATAACGTAAAAGAAAATGATATGAAATGACTGCAGATAATGTAGGCAGTTATTAGTAAATAACATATATTTAATGAAGATAAACTCTTGGCCAGTAATAAGATCCAAATGCAACAATGCTCTAAAAAATGGGAAATCACCACTATATTGAGAACAATTACCTATTCTTGGATCGTTTAGAGCAGGCAGACTGTAAAACTTTCCGAATTCACCACCACCAGGCTTGGGCAGACTGGTGAAAATTTCCTTGAAGGCATTCTCAGAAGCTGAAATGAATCAGAAAAATTGTCAACAAACACATGAGAATGAACAGTGCCTCACATGGCACCGAAAGTGCATCTCGGCACCGAAAGTTGCTTGGATTCTTTCTCCAGTATTGTCAACAAATGCAAATCATGTCTGTATTTTATTCATTTCTAATTGCTATAAATAGGTTATCATTGTAATCTGAAGAACAGAACTTGAAGAATATCAATACATTGTGTTTCATTTTCTCGTTGAGAAATGACCCCCCTTGGTTCCTGAGCCATGAAACAACATACCACAAGAGTAAATTTCACTCAAATAAGCAAATAAAATTATCCTTCAGCAAAAACACATCATAACAAAAAAAAATTATTTTTTCCGGATAATCTGCAAAAGTAAATGAAAGACAAGGCAAGTACAAACTAAACTTCTATCACACTATTTAGGGTCGGCTATATAGATCATATATGTTGCCATTGTTTCGGTC
Organism: Ajuga reptans; assembly: GCA_032274785.1. Classification (NCBI taxonomy): domain Eukaryota; kingdom Viridiplantae; phylum Streptophyta; class Magnoliopsida; order Lamiales; family Lamiaceae; genus Ajuga; species Ajuga reptans. The sequence continues at coordinate 8,656 of JAUEKW010150220.1, forward strand.
TAGACACATACAATACATATAAATACACACACACACATACATATATTTCCTTGCAACAGTCAAGTTACAAAAATATACCATCTGCTTAATATAATTATAAAGACTTGTATTTTTCGGCAATCCAATCTTCTACCATAAACGTTTCTCATTTGTCATTTTGAAGTGAGAGTAACAAGTTGCCAAATTTTCTTCACAAGTTTCATACAATTTCTACAGAACAAAAGGGGGAAATAGCAAAAAGAAAAAAGTGAAGCCAAGTTCAATTTGAATTTCTAAAAATAAACAAATAGAAAAAAGACCTGATGAGAGTCAACTTTAGTTCCATCACAGACACACGTCAGGTTCACATACTATTATTGCATAATAGTAATCAATCTTGTACATTTCATCATTTCAATAAACCAGTAATCAATCTTCCAGATTTCATGAAAAAAGTGCAGAAATCCAAACACTTCAAACAAAAATCAAATTCAGCTGATGAAATATTGTAATCTAAAACAGATAAAAAACAGAAAATGAGAACACTGTAAAATGAGCTAGGAAATCAGAAAGAGAAGTCACCCACCCATTGTAGCAATCTTCCGATGCAATACGGTATCAGTAAAAGCAGAAGCTACTCTGATCTGAGCCGCGAGATTGGTAGGCGATTTCCAATTAACACCGTGGCTCCAGGGCGCCGCCGAGAGAAACCTCAGAGATCGGTGCTGATGCGCAACAGAAGGTGAAAGCGAAGGCGAGGGGGCAGGTTTTCTAGAGAGAGAAGAGAATACTCTTTTGCCAGCACAAGAAGAAGAGTAAGGAGCTCTACTGAGAAGAGCGGAGGTGCCACTTGTTATATACATCATCATGAGAAATCAATTAAATGGCGAAAATCAGATTCGGCGGCTGTGTTTGGACCACTTTCGAGGTGGAAATGAAACCTCGAGAATTAACTTTAATGGAGTTGCGAGAGTATAAATATATACGTATCTATAATTATGAGAATTACTCTTATAATTATACTAGAGTTTACTCTAGAAGATTCGAGTCTATTTGGAGATAGCTGAAACACAACCATTATGCACTTGTTAGGTCCAACCTCCATGTGTGAACATTTGAAATATGTAGTAGCCTACAATGAAGAAAATGTCAAAAAGAAATGTGAACATTTGACAAAAGAAGATGGAAATGTTGTGCTACTTCACCTATAAATAGAGGTGAAATCTTGAAGAAGAAATACACCAACAAAATACAAGCAAGTGTAGTTGTGAGCAAGAGAGAATTAGAGAGTGCATTTTGAGAGAAGAAGTGTGAGGAAAAATAGTGAGATTTTTCCATCTCTCTTAAAATAGAAGCACATTCCTCTTGTGTTTCCA
>JAUEKW010150231.1:0-10009 GCA_032274785.1 Ajuga reptans
TTAAAATAGAGTTGTCATCAAGCAATCACTTTTCTGGTGGGGAAGAGGAAAAAATAAAGAAAGTGATAAACATATATTGCTAAAAGGTTTAACTTCAGCACGAGTAAATATCGTATGTGTTGCATATTGTCAATCAGCTTAAATTTATGTGAAGATTCACCCCATAAATACGTGACAATACGTAATTAACTGAAATTGATGTATTGTTGTATTATTGAATTATTGAATTTCCGACGAAAAATGGAATATGAGCAATATGTTCAATTCCCCACAGTTGAAACTTAATATTTTCGTGTGTCAGTATTTAATTTTAAATATAATAGTAATAATTAACAATTTTTTTTTTATTATTTTGAAAGTTGTTCTAACCCGTGCATTGCACGGGAGGACAACTAGTTATTATCAAAGATTGGTATATAGTTTAGGGAACGCTACTCCGGGTAATTATCTGCACACCACGTGTCCTGCTTTCTACTCTTCAATTTTTCTTTTTTCTTTTTTTCTTTTAAAATTACTTTTTTTTAACATTTACAATACATATTGTACTTTACTCTATCTCAATACAAATATATCGTTTGAATAAATACATCCTTCTTCATCTCAATAGCAACATATCTTTTAAATGGGCACATCCTCATCATTGGCCAAACATTCCCTTAAACAATAAATGCATATGCACATAATGCACTATGACAAACAAATAATTGCCAGAAAGCCGGCAACTGTTTATATTTGTTTATTTATTTATTCTTGAATTATTGCATATCAAACAAAACAGTACACATGTGCGGTGTAGTCGTTGTTGTACCTTAATCTGCGATATATGATTGACGTATTTTTCCGTTATTTACGATTATTTTTTTGTGATCATAATCAATAGTGGAAGTCAAGGGTTCTCTTTTCATTGTACCTATCCTTATCTTCGTCCCTACTTAATATAAAAAAAAAAAGATAGTCCGACACAAATATATATTTTTTAGAGTAATTGTAGAGTATTTTTTTTATAAAAAATAATGAAAACAATTTCACTAAATATTATTATGATGTTGACATAAGTATTCTTAAAAAATTTAGAAAAAAAGAAAATAAAATAAAAATTTATGGACATGGGTGTTGATTGTATTTCGACCATATATACTCTTTTCTACCCAATGAAAATCTTTCTCTCTTTATTCTTTTTTTCTTTTTTATCATAAAATTTTAAACATTTATAACTATTATGTATGAACTTCATTACTGATGAAAAATATATCAAATTAATCCTTATTTCACCATCTTCAATTAGACATTTATATTGCATGTATAAATGAAATATTGAATTTTAAATATAAAATCTTTTTCGTTAGGTTTAATCTTTTTTGTGATATATTTAAAATATTTTCATATAAAATAATGTTAGGATATTCAATAAACGTATATTTTTAGTTTAATTTCACATTTTGTATTTTCATAATTTTTGGGTTTTTCATAATTATTTTGTTTTGATGAAAAAATAGTGAAATGACACAAATTTTACATTATGCCCAATCGCACACAATAAAATATTAGTAAAAATATGGGTATATGTTTTTAATAAAATTAATTGATGTATAATAAAATTAATTTAATTCACTTTTTATGAAATTATATTTAAGACTCATAGTGCCTACATAAAAAGATTAATACTGATATTTACTTAATTTTAATATGTAATATATATATATATATATATATAATGACTGTACATTTTGTAATGTTTTATAGGAATATTAGAATTTAATCATATATTATCAATGTAATAGAATATTCAATCACGTGCATCGCACGGATATACATCTAGTTATACTAAAGAGTAGGTTCCAGTACCACAGTTGCACAATACAACGTGATGACTTGGTTTGATTGCGCTAACAAACATACCGTGTCCTCTTGAACAAGTACTCCATTTATCTCATTGTAAAAGTCATATATAAAAATCTACCACTTTTTATTTTGTTAATTTGATAAAGGTACAATTCTCTAAAATTATTAATTCGCTTTAAATTACTTATTTTTTTTAATATATTCAAGTATATACAAGTAATTCATGAAATAAAAAGTTTAAGTTTATTATTTGGACTAAGAAAATAAAACATTGACGTTTGAAACATAACTATTATTTTGTAATTTTTTTTTTTTTAAATAAGACTCTTGTGGAGGGAGTAAAAGATTTTTTGTGGTGGACCTGCAGTCAGGGGTGGGGTAGTCTTGACGCCCCCACCCCACCCCACCCCACCTTTTTTTTTTATCCAAAAAATGTATAAATATGTGTATTATGTATTTATTTTTAAGAATGTGTAGTTTGCCCCCTCAAAATTATGAAATGTTGGAATAAAATTAGTTAATTTCATAATATGGCAGATTATGATTGCTTATGGGTAGAGTTGGCCCTTTGCCTTGTAGATGACATTTTGGTGTCATGCAATTTTTAAATCTTGGTGTGAATAATGGAAGAATGTAGTTTTAGCATAAATAGCGGTAGCTAGTTTTGGTTCTTTTTGGACATGTTTTCTCTTCCAGTCCTCTCCCTCACTCTTTTTTTCCCTCTCTTCAGATTTCAAGTTTTCTCTCCAAGAAGAATTATTATTGATTAGGACCAAAAGTGCAAAACCTATAGGACTGAAAGTACCAAAAATTTAGGCAAAAACGTTACAGAAGGACTACTTTTGCAACTTTTGTGTCCTCTGGAGGTTGAAAAATAGAGTATTGGTTTGTTTTGAAACAACTTTATTTCCCGTGGGACCAAAAGTATAATTTTCTCGTAAGACTTACAAACAAATTTTGAAAACTTATCAATAAACTAAACGATGATTCGGAATTTCTTAGTGTTTCAAGAAAATGAAAACTATAATAGAGTGAATGAATCTAAATCTGAATTATCTACTTGTATTAATCAAAGAGTTGTGTCATTTAAAAAATAACACCTTTTGAACCTTGGTGATAGTACCTACTAGGTTTGAGTCGCGTCCTTGCCAATTCGGGTTGTTGCACCCAACCGTTGCTGACTTAACCCAAGTGTTTGATACTAACCGGCATGTGTGTTACTACTTCTATCCGCGTGCCATGCTATTGAACCAATGCATGAAATTAAATCGAACTGTAAGCCCATCAGGTTGTCTCATTGTATCCGTAAAACAATCCAGGTTCTTCAACTCCCCTCATACTTGGACTCCATCTTCATAGCAACTTGGGCTAGCTTAAAGCTAAGACAAAACACCACTAGGTTGCACTGTACACGTAGCGCACTTTATTACTTCTTACTATATTTCTCCTACTAACATGGTGTTCAACATTTTTTTTTCCTATGTGAGATATGTATACTTTCATATTCTCACCGCTCTTCAATGATTTCATAACTTTAGGCATTAATTTCTGATTTATCCGACATTGAATTTTAAAAAGTAAACTGACTTCATCTATTTGGAAAGTAGATTTTGGTTTTGAAGCTTACTTCCATTTTTATTATGTGAAATATTATGTACAAAATGCCAAGAAATATTTCTTATCACATCCTTAACAAAGGGATCCAACAATCAATCATCCCTTTAATTAAAATAATACTCTTTTTGTCCCAAAATTGATCAGCGGAGGAAGTGTATACTTGAGAGAAATTAGTTTTTGGAGGCTAAGTGTAAAGTAGAAAAGAAAAGAACTTTTAGCGAAGGTAATCCATACTTATGACTACCAAGGTTGTACAATATTTCTTATATATAAATGACAATTTTAGCTATGCAGCAATAATGATCTTATTACTGAAACTAGACCTTGATATTTCATTTACCAAATTCATCAGTATTGTTTGCATATGGCCGGAGAAAATGACATCAATGATGACTTTTGAATGGGGCAAATGGAATACCACTCTTCTGCATTTATTATTTCCACACCAACTTCTTAATATGTTGGTCAATAGATGAGAACAATGTCAGATATGATGATTACTGAGAAAAAGCTAGCGGTTATATGCATTACTTTTAAAACTGTGGTACAAATTCAATCAAATATTACACTTATACAAAGGATCTGTATGGAATTTTTTATGGTCCTCTGCATGGGGAGTATCGATGCCTCATTTCGGGTATGATTTATTTAGGTAGGTCCAAATTATCACTGTAAAGTTCTTAAATTTTGCCAGGTCAGGTTTCGTGATGCTACCAACAAAAAAGACAAAAACAATTATTGGCTTATACACAACATGATCGGTGAAGAATTATTTAATGAATATGTGCAAAATTTATCATATGATATGAAAAATTTGCTTGTTAAGTCACCAACTTATCTTTCCTTTTTTACTCATTTCTTTTCTCTATTTAGCGTTTAATGTTATTGTTTGTACTTTTTTTTGTTGTTGTGGGAACAACGAATATTAAATATCATACCACTTGGCTATATTGTCTCATATCGTCAGAATTTACTTTTGTCGATATGTTTAGGACAAATATAACTTCTTGAATGATATAGGATGGCGACGACATAGGAATGTGATTATAAACATAGGAAGCTTGGAGAATTAGACTACAGATTTCAAAACGAATAATAAATATTCGTTTGTAGAGACATGCTAGTATGATAGTTTTTGTAATAAATATCTTGTCAAGAAGAAACTAACATAGTATACATTACATCGAATGTAGTGGGATATTTGAGATCAGTCATATCTGTTTAAAATTTTGCTGGAACTTGGCAGTTCATCTACCTGAAGTGTGTGTTCACGGATATCACTTCCAACTTGATTTATTATAATTTTTGTTGAAAATATTCTAATTTTCTATTTCCATACAGGTAAAACTTTCGATCACTGATGTGGATATCGATGCAATGATCATACACTATTTTGATGTGATACTAACAAAAACTTTGAAGGAACTACACAATCAAACCGTGCTACATCATTTTTCTGTTGAGTATGTCATTTTTAGTGACATAGTTTGTTATCTTAAAATATTTTTGGGTTTGTAATTTTGTTAATAGTTGTGCGTATGTTCCATCACCATATATGTTGTGTCTTCAGGCCATGGTAGATGGGATGCAATACATTATTCACTATATTCAAGGTGATGTGGTGAAATTTCGAGACAAGACCATCACAAGTATAAATCCACATTGTTTATTATGTACTAGTTTTGAAGATGAAAATAATCATTACAGTCCTCAATATTAATTTGGAGAATACCTGAAACTGAAAGAGCATAATCGTCAGCAAATGCTAAAAGAAGCTAGTCATATATATACATAATTGATAAAACTAGTTTCCCAAACAATACCAATGTTAAGAAGATACTCTATATTACAAGAAAAAAAGAATGGCCAAAACAAACTATGTCAATCCATATATCACTAACTATTACAGATCATCTATAGTAATATAACCTACATAAAAATAACTATCACACTCGTTGCTCCCGTCCATAATTTTTTGTATGGACCATCATTAATCGTCCATCCATTCTTTAGTTTTGTTGGTAGTTTTCTGAAAGCTTACACGAAGAAACTTAAGCGCATTGTCTGTGATGACAAAGTTCCGCTCCAATAATAATCTTGATTGTCCTAAGGACTTTCTCCTCCAGTGTAGGTAAATAAGAAATTAAATTATATCCAAAGTACATGCTAGTTAGTTCTTATGAATAAATTGTCATAATAGTAGAAAAATGAAAAAAGAAGCATCTAGCCAAGACCTCTATCTCATATTTCAAGTTCAACTCCAGACAACTGCCACTCATTGTATCCATCGAACCTACACTTGAAACCTATTCTAATTCCAATGCTTCCAACACCCTAATTGAGAGTGTGATAGGATTATCATCTACATGTAGCTGAATAACTGAGATGTGGGCGTTTTGAAGCCCCTAGATCTGCATTACGGTAGTCTTCGAGGTCCACGTGGACATTGGCATATCCGGAGAGATCACGAATTGTTACTCAAGCACATTTTGGTGATGAAAGATATTATGGGGATAAGGCCACATTTTGACGACCTTAGTTATAAGGTTGTTGCAAAATCTATAATATATCATCTTTGCTAGCATATGGGGAACCGAATGGAGAGATGACAAGCATCTCGACCAACTCTACTAATTCGGAACACAATTGAATGAGAATTCCTGCAACATGCTCAAAAGTAGCATGATCTGCATCTGTGTATACCCAAAAGTATCTCATATCTGGTCTATGAACTAGAGGAAGTGCACCCCGGCTCATAATGATTTTCACATCAGCCACCTTATCCTTGTTCCAATTATATTCAATCTTGTTACAGAAGTCATTTGTGTGTTGTGCTAGGTAGTTCTCATGAATAATACCATATGAAACTTCCTAGAAATCCTTTTCATATTTGTAATATTTGATCTATTTTTTTTTCTCTCCAGGTCATGAATACAATTGCTGATTTGTTTTTTCATAATCATCACATCTCACAATGTTCTCATCTGTCAACCTACAAGTTAAAGAGTGAGAAATCGTAAGAAAAAAAGTGGTATTGCATTTGCCCGTATGGAACTGTTACTCGAGCACATTTTGGTGCTGAACGATATTTTGGGAATAATGCCACATTTTGACGACCTTAGTGATAAGGTCGTCGCAAAATCCATAATATATCTTTGCTAACATATGGGACTCAAGGCAGAGATTACAAGAATCTCGGCCAACTCTACTACTTCGGAACACAATAAAATGAGAATTCCTGCAATAGGCTCAAAAGTAGCATAATCTGCATCTGTGTACACCCGAAAATATCTCAGATTTGGTCTATGAACCAGAGGAAGTACACCCCGACTCATAATGACTTTCACATCAGCCACCTTATCCTTGTTCCAATTATATTCAATCATGTTACATAAGTCCTTTTTGTGTTGTGCTAGGTAGTTCTAATGAATAATATCATATGAAACTTCGTAGAAATCCCTTTCGTACTTGTAATATTTGATCGATTTTTTTCTCTCTCCAAGTCATTAATACAATTTGCTGATTTTTTTTTTCATAATCATCACATCTCACATTGTTCTAATCTGACAACCTACAAGTTAAGAAGTTGGTGTAGGAAATCGTAAGAAAAAGAGTGGTCTTTCATTCGCCCGTATAAAATTGTTACTCGAGCACATTTTGGTACTGAACGATATTCTGGGAATAAGGCCACATTTTGACGACCTTAGTGATAAGGTCGTCGTAAAATCCATAATATATCTTTGCTAGCATATGGGGACCCAAGGGAGAGATGACAAGCATCTCAGCCAACTCTACTAATTCGGAACACAATGGAATGGGAATTCCTGCAACAGGCTCAAAAGTTGCATGATCTGCATCTGTGTACACTCGAAAGTATCTCAGATCTGGTCTATGAACAAGAGGAAGTGCACCCGGCTCATAATGATTTTCACATCAGCCACCTTATCCTTGTTCCAATTATATTCAATCTAGTTACAGAAGTCCCTTGTGTTGTGCTAGATAGTTCTCATGAATAATACCATATGAAACATCGTAGAAATCCTTTTCGTACTTGTAATATTTGATCGATTTTTTTTTCTCTCTCCAGGTCATGAATACAATTGCTGAATTTTGTTTTTTTTTTCATAATTATCACATCTCATATTGTTCTCATCTATCAACCTACAAGTTAAGAAGTTGGTGTGAGAAATCGTAAGAAAAAGAGTGGTCTTACATTCGCTCGTATGGAAACTCAGCGCTTCGACCATTTGCAAGATAATAGTAATAAATTTGGTACAATCAAATACTTTGTGTTTTAGAAGGTACATACACTAAATCTATCAAATTTGGGACAAATAACAACTTATAGTTATAGTAGAATTCTAGTGAACGGTTAAAATTAAAGATGGGACCCATCCAGTAGATCACAAATCTCAAATTTTGGAAAAAGAAAAAACTAGCCAATAGTAATAAACACATAAGTTAGAGATTAAACTAGTTAAATATTTTGCCAAATAAAGAGCTAAACGAAAGATAAACACTTATTGTTGCACTAACCACTAGAATCATAAAGAGCATGGCCTTACTGCTGCACTACATCAACACACCTATATCCCCTATTAAGCAGGGTCAGATTTGGTGGTGCACTTTACTTGTTGTTTCACATCAAATAGGGGGAAACAAGGTAATGAAGCATCGACCACTATCAGACCAGCAGTGACAATGTCTTCAAAGAAGCAGCTTCCACTATCGGACAAAGTAGTGTTAGTGTCTTCAAAGACGACTACTAGGGGAATGAACAACCACCATCATTCACAATTACAAAGTGGTACTAGTGGTCGGCCACCGCAGTTACGACGGAGAGAGAGGTGACACTATATAGTTAGAGTTGATAAATTTTGTATAGTCATTGTTGGTCATCTCATTATAATATTGAATATTTTCTAAGAAAAGATGAATTCTGTTGCGGAAAATAAAATGGGAATATAAATAAATTGTAACCTCAGATTCGATGAATTTCTTTAGAACTTTTGAAAGAAAACCCCAATTTATATGCCTTGCTTGGATCATGAAATTCTTTCTCTACCAGAATGCATAATAAAAAAATTTCGCTCCACATGTTTTTTGTTAGAGTTGGTGAAAATTGGTTTCTATATGAATCTGATGGCTTCCTATGTGAAACTGTTTATATTGACCTTTATAGGAGCAGACTAAATCCATGACCAACGATCAGAGATAGCCGAGAGGCGGCGGACCTCAATTTGGATCTCCTCCTATAAATGTTATAACATCTTTTATGACAATAATACTATAATTGTCATATAATCACTAATGATTCATCAATGATGTCATTACATGCACATGACATATGTAGATTCAGATATTGAATCGTTTGCAGGGGAGATCCAAATTGAGCGAATATAGAAGGAGGGAAGAAGAAGAAGAAGAAGAAGAAGAAGAAGAAGAAGAAGAAGAAGAAGAATATTTTTTTAGTTAATATGTCAATGATCATTGTTTATACTCTAATTAAGAAAAATATATCATTTTTTAGAATAAGAGTTACCATGACAATTTTTCCACTATTCTTGATATTTTTTTAAATAAATATTATTTACATGTTTTTATGATGTTTTTTTTTTCTCTAAAAATATTAAAATAATCTGTTGTTACCATAATCATAGCAATAAACATATAGAAGTTCTAGAATTTCATACTTTGTGGTGTCAAAGTTGATTATAAAATCTTTTATTACCATAATTAGTGCATTAGAAATTTAGAAAATTTACGATTTTGTTAAATGTATATTTTTTCATTAATTGCTTTGACTATATTTCTGTTTCATATCTTAATTTCTAATTGATTCAAAAAGCATATTATCAAAAAAAAAAAAAAAGTTACTCTCGAATTAGAAAGTAATTCTTGGCGGGAAAATTAGTCCCGACTATTTTGGGCACTTACTCCTCTTTATATACACTAGTAGTGCACCCGTGCGATGCACGGTTATAAAATATTCCAAAACATAATTAAAATTATACTTTTTATAATCTAATTTAAAATAAAATAATATTGAAGCTATGGAGGATAAAAATGATACGACATTTAATGTATTTTATAAAGGTGCAGTTCTCTCTCTCTCTCTCTCTATATATATATATATATATGAACCTTTTATGATATTTTTTGTACTAATAAAAGTTGTTTTGTACTATATAAAAGTCCAATATGACTTGGATAAACATAACATTGAATTACTAAAATAAATGTTTTTTTTTTCTTTTTGATAAATGCTAAACATGAAGAAAAAGAAAAGATGAAATAATTTGATGAACTCATTTTATAGCCAAATTTTTATAAGAACTTTGTGCATCTTGTACCGCATAATTTGTGTTTCTGATTGCATACATTATTATTTATTCAACTAAAAAATGTAATTTACTTATCTGAAAAATATTATGTTGTCACCTTAAAAAGTACTCCCTCCGTCCCATAAAAAGAGTCATGTTTGATGGATGTACAAGTTTTTATCTTTAGTCAACTTAGTCAATGTACAATCATTTGCAAGTGGATGATT
>JAUEKW010150241.1:0-10009 GCA_032274785.1 Ajuga reptans
CTGCAAAAGATTATTTGTAATAAGGGTAATTTTGTAATTCTAATTTTGTGCCATAAGTGATTATTTGCCAAACACTAAAATTTAATTAAAAATATTTTTTTTCTCAAACACTACCAATTTTTTGTAAAAGTATTTTTCCTACAATCATTAAAATTTAAGCACTTTTCTAAAATCAAAAGCAATAAAAAACACTCCTTTAGTCTATCTCTACAATGACCCGTTAAATTAAATAAAAATAGTATTGTTTCTGATCAATTTTGAGGAAGCAGAAGAATCTAGAATGTCGTCGTTGCTGTGGGAGAAGAGTCAGACGTGGAGATGGCTGGTGGCGAAGACGAGGGATTCGAAGCCCTTCTTCTTGGCCTTCGCCACCACGTGCGTCGTCGTTCCGGGGGTTATTGGCTATTGCGTGATGCAGCTTACCAATACTAGGAACCCTGAACTCGAAGCCAAGCTCCGCCGCACCGCCCGACCGGAAACCCTGGTAACCCTACTAATCTCATTCGCCCCCAAATTTGTTGTTTTCGATTGATTATAGTTTACATTTTTCGGATTTTGTTAATAATTAATCGTGCATCGTGATTGAAATTGGCGATTTTAAAATTTACCAGATCAGGCAGTTTAATTCAATCTCAATATATGCGGCAATCAGGTTTCATATCTAATTTGATATATGTGGTGTAATTCAGTATAGTGACGTATGCAAGTGAAGTTGTATGAGCTGGGCAATTAGGTCAGAGGATCAAATGTAGATTGTGCCCTAGCAAGGATACTTGCGTCTTGTAGGATGTTGATGCGGGCTGCTCTTTTGTGCGAAATTAATTATCTAGAGAATTATCTTTTAAGCAAATGATCATTGCAGAAACAGAATAACCTAATCTATTATCTATTTTTTCGTTTGATGTGAAATTATGCTTTTTAGAGCAGGGTTTTCTTATTCCCCCGGTTTCTAGATTATTAGCTAGCTTCTCAAACATCTGTTTTACCGTAGATTAAGAATATAGTCGATTGCGTAAATTGCACCCTTGTCCATCTTCAGATAAATCTTACATGTTATAAAGGAAAATAAGCATGTATCAACTGGATGAATGGTATAGGAGTCCGAATGTATTGCTTTCGTTAACTCTTTGAGAACTTTGCCATTAATATACCTTGAAGATTTATGAGCGTTTTTGTGTGAAGTTTGTAAGTAGAGGATTTGCATTTGCCTCCTTAGTTTTCTCTCTGCAGCACCTCATGGTCACTGTTGATTCCTCTCCTTCTTGTTGGAGACAAATGAAAAATGTATGATGTTGATATGCAGATGATGGGTAAAGTTAATCAAGAGAGGCTGGCGGAGTTCCTTGGGGAACTGAAGAGGAAAGAAGATACAAATGACAGATACGTGGCTGCTTTAAGGGGAGAGACACTTACGAGAAAGCCATATGTGAGAATTCAACCAGTCCCTAAGCCAAGTAGTGATGAAGGTAAAAAGGAACAAAAGTAGAATGTGAGGCAGAGACGAAGATGATAATGGCGTGGTTTAACTGATAAAGAGTCTATTTGTGTAAGTTTGGACTCCAACATTATCTTCCTGGTTGTGTCTACTATGTGATTTATTGGTATGTGTTCGACTGTTGGCAATATTCCATCTATGCCAGGTGTATTTTGTTTAAATGAAATGCTTATTTTGCTTTGTTGTTTTAAGCATAAACTTGATTCTAGTGATTGTAGTATGTCAATTGGCTCTGAGAATGGGAGTTATGCCATATAGCTAAAGATCTTTAATGTACTGATTTGCTGATGTAATTGTGGAGGGACATCTCATCCCTCTTGTCTTTTTTTGCAATAAAATATGTGTTTCTTATCCAAAAAAAAAAAAATTGGCTGAGAATGAACACATCCATTTGAAATCTATTTTCACACGAAATCTTTTGTTTGTTTGGAAGTATGGAGTAATTTCTCAAGGAAAAGTCCAGTCGTTCTCTTTGTGCTAGCTTCCAAATCATCTGGAAAATTTAACATGTGCTGTAATGTCTTGAAATCATGTAGAAGCAGGATAGTATTCTGGCAGGGGTGACAATTCATAACGCGACCCGACAGACCCGATGAATCCGACACAATCCAACACGAATTTACTGAGGAAATCCTGCAATTAACCCGACAGAAACTGATTAACCCGATTTTGATCCGAAGCAACTTGAAGTCAATAATTTATCTTAAAATATAGTAATTATATGTTTTAAATAATTTTTAATATATAACTTAAATTGAACATGAACCTGACTCAATGATCCGAATGTCACCCTAGCAGTCAATTCTGTGCTAATACTTTTACCTTCTTTTTTTTCGCCCAAATATATGCTGGTGTTTGTGGAGTAGCATAGATCATATAAAGTGCACTTGTAAAACTATACATACATTTTTACTACAGTTATTATTTGTGCATTGATAAGAAGTAATTCAAGTAAATGATAAGCAGTCATCCTTAAATTGCCAACGTATCCTCGGAAATGAAAAATGCAATCATTTAGGCTAGTACTCATATGATAATGAGATTTATGAAAAATAATAAATAACGAGAAAATACAAAGTAAAAATTAAATGTGAAATATGCCTAATTATTTTGTCCGCTTTTATTTAAAAAATATGTTGTTTCTAAATTCTATTCAATAAAAGATTGTCGTACTTCCTCCATCCCATAAAAAGAGATTTGTTTGAAAAAAAAGTCTTGTCCCAAAATAAGTGTCATGTTTCAAAAATTAATGTCTCGTTTTACTTGTTGAAGTGAAATTTTAAAATTTTTAATTTCAGAAAATTAGTTAGACATAATTGAATAAGTAAAATAAAAAATAAAATAAGTCATGTAAGTGTGTATCGATGTTTTTTGGGGAGTTGTATCTTCATAAAATTGACAAAAATAAAAAGTTGTACATTCTCAAATAATACTATCTTTTTATGGGGGCGGAGGGAGTCTGATGGATGAGAATGTTACCAAAAGTGCAAGCTAATAAATTTAATTTAATGTAATAACAAATGTATTTATGAAATGGCATGAAGATTAATCCTGATGAAATTGGTTGATACATGTCTATGCTGGTGTTTCTTTTAGCGGGAATACTGTAGTGTATGTGACTCACATATATCACACTATTGCAAACTAATATTTCTATAAATATGTTATATCCAACTACGTGCAGTGCAGGTACTATCCATGGAATTTTCCAAGAACATACGTGGGATCATATTCTATACATTTGCTTCCCTTTTAACACTGCCAACACACTTGAAAGAAAGCATAGATAGCACATTTACATTTATGTACATGTACGAAATACACAATGCGACCGAGTACGACTTTCCAGATTATCAAGTATACAGCCTGAGTCGACTCGTGATACGTTGTCGACAAATAGGACACTCCGACAATCTTGAACTGCAGTCTCTGCAAGTCTGCAATCAACATTGTTTACTTTAGATATCTATCTGGTTAAGACAAACATTCTATGAGTGGGTGTCAACTCACCATGTGTCCACAGCCGAAGGCCATGTTTTTCCCATTGGTTAAGCAAACCGGACAAGCCTACAATCAAACCAACAGAAAAATTATACACTGACACACCGTAACCAAATCGTGTCAGTCTGACAGAATGACATGGTAAAGAATTAGCGAAATGTCTTAACAGCAGGCATATGATTCAATACCACATCATTAAGGTGTAAATGGTACGTTTACCTGATTTGGATCATCTTGCACGGCAGCTGAATTGTTGCTTGGCAATCGTGATGGAAGCCCAGCTTGGCGGGTGTATGGTACTGGTGGAGGCCTAGGAACTATCTTCTTAGCTTTACCAGTCACTCGTCTTCATCCAATTTGCAAGTGGGGAGAGACAGAGGAATTATTAAAAAAAATATGGTAAAATGTATAGCTAAGGTTAATGCTAAGTTATATGCTGCTCTTTACTACCTTATAAATATTATGATGATCAAGCTTGGTTAACAATTTCCTTAGAACATGTCATGACAGATTTGAGTTTCAAAAAGAGAACAATAAGTACGATGAACAAAACACTGTTAACAACACCTTAAGATAGTTTGACAAGCTATACTTAAAGTATCATATGGAGAAGTCATGAAAAATACATTTGTAATACTGAGAGTTCACGTGAGAACATACCCCAATATACCAAACTCTTTAGCTGCTTTATATTGGAACGGTATTTCCATCAATGCAGCAAGAGCAAAGGCCGTCTCTTTGTCAGAAGGTGATGTGTTCTTAGACATGATCTCGGTAAAATTAACAAACTGCCAATTAAGGAATTAGAAACAAAAAAAACATTACCCACCAATCCTTGGTTGTTTTATGTTAAATGATGTACTGAAAAGAGCAAAACCTGAAAATTATCAAATTCACGAGCAGGGATCTTGTCATCAAATTTCCTCATATCTTCCCAGGGTCCATCACCAACACCAACAAGAACAATTGAAAGTGGATGCAGACTGACAACAAAAACGGAAAAACACTATATCTTAGTTCCACATTTTCAATTATGAGTTCTTAGACTGTATAGCAAATCCTGCATAAGGAGAATAACCATGGTGTGAGGAGTGACCACATCCAAGTTCAGGCTTACTAGACTATTTCTTCAGAATGAAAGAACGGGAAAGAACATAAAATAAGTAGATAAAATAAGGCATCATACACAAACACACACACACACACAGAGAAAGAGAGAAGAAGAAAGAGAGGGTTTGGAAATAGGAATGGAAGAACTATACGATCAACTTCAAAGCCTGAGTTCCCTTTCTAAGGGTCGATACTCCCTAATACGACATGCTTTTATATTCCAAACCCAATCAATAAATACT
Source organism: Ajuga reptans (assembly GCA_032274785.1). Lineage (NCBI taxonomy): Eukaryota > Viridiplantae > Streptophyta > Magnoliopsida > Lamiales > Lamiaceae > Ajuga > Ajuga reptans. Next base: position 4,849 of record JAUEKW010150241.1, read on the forward strand.
AATGAGTAGTCAAATATATGGTATAAAACTCAAAATCAAGTAGGCATTTATTGGAAAGATTTGTATGCTTAACCTTGAAATATTATGGATGCACAGGTCATAGAGAACTACCTAGAGTTTCAATTTTGGATTCTCAAAATCCAGATATGTTGTCTAGTAATAAATAAAAACACAGGTCAAAATATTCTCCGTCAATCTCCCAAAAGGAAGTATGATGCATGTTTCAGGTCCCTTCGCTTTTTATTATTTTTAGTCTGTAATTACATGCCCCAGGCATTCAAATTGTCTCATATTCTTCAGGTTTTATGTTTTGGAAGCATGCCAACCAACACTCCTATGATTAGAACCAGCTCATAATAATGGATGTTGGTAACTGCATAATCCAACAGTTATGCACCTGAATTCTATATTGATTAAAAAACTTGCATAGGCAGTGACGGACCCATGAATTTAGTCCGGGGGGTCCATCTGTAGAGAGATCTAGGAGTTCATTTCACGGGATAATTCTTTTTAACTGTACTCTAAGGTTAAGAGGCAATTTTTTTACCATATAAAGGGCAAATTATGAGAATGATAGAAAACAAACTCTTATATATTAAGCTCTAAACTTAAAATATTAGATAAATTACTTTAAAAATATTTTAAAAAATCTAAAAAGTGCGCCCCCTAAATCTGTCCATGAACCTCAACAAAACCAACTCTACAAATAGAACTAGAAGTACTAACGATATTGATAAGATCAACAAATTGATTCAATTAAAAAAAAAAAATTGAACAATCAAGACATAATGTTTCTATTTATTTTATTCTATTTTTTAAAATCTTTTTCTCTATTGCTTATACATAATAATACATCCATTGATTATTATTAAAGTTAAATAATAGAGTTATTTATTTTATTTAATTATGTTGTATTAAAGTCAACCAAAAAACACATAATCATTTATTTTATTTTATTATGTTGTATTAAAATCGACTAAAATACACATATATAATAACACATTTTCATGGGGCCAGGGGGGCCCAGTGCCCCCCTTGGCCCCTACGTATGTCCGTCACTGATCCCAGGTATATAAAACTGAATCTTGTCAAAGATGGGCTCTGGCCAAGTGTATTTATCTCAGCCAAAATAAATAAATAAATAAATAATAATAATAATAATAATAATAATAATAATAATAATAATAATAATTACTATTATTATTATTATGAAGATGATGATGATGATCATGTACCTCGCTTTGACTATGGAGTTTATGGTTTTCTCTTCTTGCGGGCTGAGTTCTGCATCACTCGTATTAACACTTCGTGTAACCTTCAAGAGATAAGGTAGTTCATTGATAAAGTGAGTGAGGACAAGGCATGTGACTATTTCATCAAGTTTTCCGACATGAGTGAGAGAGAGGTGACCTGGCCATCAGCGATGATCACCAAAACATGGTATTGTCCACCACTTTTCTCCACTATATCTACAGCAGCATCCACTACAGGTCCATAAGATGTTGGCCCTGAGAGAGAGAGAGATTAAGAGATACAACTGAAACAGGAATACATTGCTGAAGGTTTCCTGTGAATGACATCTTGAAGGTTACATGTACTGAGAAACAAACTATTGCCCTGAGAAAACATGCTGATTAGCTGATGGTCAGTAAAGGATCTTACCAGATAATCGTAAATTTGGAACTATTGTTTTGTAGCATGCCAAAACTTCTTCAAAGCCATGGCAAGGAGTGTGATCACTGTGAAAGCTGAACACTTCCTGATCATGTGTCGTTGCTACAAGAAAAGGAGGGTGAGGGGGGATGGAGTTGCTTCTCAATCCATAACGTTAATTACTAAAATAGCTATCAAAGAGGAAATTTATGATGATAATAATAAAAAATAACAATATGATGCAACAGTCTAGAAAAACTAACCATCACCAAACCCAAAACAAGGAATCAAATTGTCTTCATCAAATGGAGCCAATGTCTTCCCAATTATGGATATAGCTTTTTCATATGGATTTGGTGTATCGCCAACGGCGTGCAAGCTTCGGTTGTTGAATGAAACTTTGCCTTCAGATATAAGATAAAAGCATTAGCTACAAGCATGTGAAATTCCTGTAACATAAGCACCGGTGAAGGAGATAAATGACCATTTTTTATCTAACTCATGAACATAGGATAATGACAAAGGAGCAAATTATAGGAGCCTCAAATCAAATAATATTCTTGTCGCAAACCTGTCCATTCATTACTCTTTGTAAAATCAATTCCAATAATTAGATTTGATGACTCTAGACCACATTCTCTTAAGGCCGCTGTGACCTGGAAATGCAAATCCATGATTAGAGAACTAATGTTGGTTACATGAACAGAGTATAAAGGCCACAGAGCGTAAAGACAACAACAAGATAATCAAGAATGTGCAGTCATTTCTTCAATTGAAAAAACAAACCATATCGACAATATAAAATTGATATTAAAGTATAATACAAGCCACGTTAGGTGATAGTACATTACCATATCACTATCAAACCAAACTAATTGTATTAATACGTAATCGTAATATAAACATATAATTATGATGGAAGTGCGTAGCATTGCCGGTAACACAATTCTATTCAAAGTTAGTACTCTTCCTTCTAGACTTTTTTCTTGCTAGAACTTCTCAAAACATGATCTTAGCAACTTATGCAACAGATTTCAAGTATCATATTCCGGTATAACAAAATGACTTACTGAAACCTATTCAATTTATTTGAAAAAAGTGGTGGCCGGATCTACAAATGCTTTCAGATGAGATATGTATTGATAGTTTGACACAAGAAGGCTACCAAGGGTCTAAGAGCCAACCTCAGAAGCAGACGCTGTTGAATAGTCTTCCCTCACAGCCCCCACTTATATGTATTGAAGCAATGAGGTGAATGAAACAACACAAAACTGAAGTGCAATCAGAAACAAGAAAAGTGTGTGGCTTTGGCATATCATGGATAAGATGTAAAACAATATTAGAGCAGGGACAAACTACCATAAATGAGAAAATTAAAGCATGAAGACTTGAGCTATCATTCCATGTCTATATTTAATATCAAGATAAAGAACTCATCTCAAATCCATCCTCTCAGGGAATAAATTGTTTATGCTCTTGCACAGGTTGGATATACATGTACATGCTGCATATAAAAAAATAAAGGACTAGATAACGGTCCATTTACAACTTCACTCTTCAGCATACAAGATATTATTTGACCAAAAAACTCTCAGAACTAATGAAAGCTACATAACTTTATCTACAATATATTTGTCTCTGTCTGGGTTGAAAAACTGTAAATCATCGTCTCACATCATCCTAGACAGGAACAGTGAACACGAGACATCGTGACTATCCTTAGGGAACCATGGAACCCCTGGCTGCTAGGGCATACTGTGCTGTTGAGAGAAACTTAAAAGTATCAAAATCATGTATATTACTCTTCCTTCATATTGATGCAAATTTCCTATGCCAAGCTGACTATGTCGTCAAATTGCAAAGTTTTAGCGTCCATGCAATACACACAGGTTCCACGCAGAGCAATGTTGCAAAAGGTGTTAGGCGCTAGTCGGGCGGTGGACAAGGGTCAAAAGCTTAGTCGGAGACTAGGCGTAACTGAGCAGGGCCTATGCATGGTTAGGCGGGGAAGAATCGTGAAAAAAACATAGGCGGCCGATGGGAACCTACCCTAGGCAACGACTAGTCGAAGCTAGTCGGGAATTTTTGAAACAAAGACGCAGAGTTAAATGAATAACGACTTCTGTTCCACATGTTAGTACCATTTCATTTGTTTTTTTGTTCCATTACACCTTTAGGTAGTAGTACACTCCGAGAAAAGAACAATACCCTTTGTCCTTTCTTGGGTTCTGCTGGTAAGTTGACTCAGAAACTGAGAAGAAAAAAAAAATATGCTTGTTCCTCAAAGCCAAATGGTATCAGCCGAGGTTGGTCAGTGTTTTCAATATTTTTCCTCATTTTTCTCCTAAAGATTAATAATGAAACAACCACTTGCTTGTTGCGAGTTTACATAATCTATTACAAGAAAGGCATTTATTGTTTTCCACGTCGCTTCTCCATAAGCAAGGGAACTTATAATCTAAAGACTATCCAAGTAAATTTAGCTCCTTCTAAAATTTGATTGGAGGTGGTGGTGCTACTGCTTTGGCATGTGCAAGTTGCAATCCTAAACAACCAGTGACGATGCTCGATGTAGCCACATCACTACATTTATCTAATCTTTTATAGACCAAGGCCATGTTTCCTTTGCATTATTATGTTGGATTAGGATTATTTATCCATGACAGTCTAACATTTACTTTGTAGGATGTAAAATTGCCCCTTATCCCATGGGCCCGGGATTGTAACCAATTTTTGGGATAAATCCTTGGATAACAATCCCACCTCCACCCCAAGGATTGTTAATCCTCCCTTTTGTACAAGGGTGAGAAATATCCGTATTGCCCTTGGAAAATGCCCGTGAGAAATATCGTTGGAGTTGGAAAATGCATTAACTCTAATAATTATATTTGGTAATTTGGTAGTGTTTTTGACCGATCCAAAATCAACTTCAATAATTATATTATATAAATTTTACTGTATTTAATAGATTAAAACTCCCTACGAAAATCTTTACTGTATTTATCTCAAATCTTTCCAAGTTTAAATTTTTATCTCAAATAATATTTCTAATTTTTATCTCAATTTTTTAACCAACAAACTATTTATTTTTCTTATTCAAAATCTTTTCAGTATAATCTAAATTCTAATTAGAAAAATTATAAAATCCAAATCAAATTTGAAGACCAAATTTTACCAGATATTTTTACCATGGTCAACAAGAAAATGAGGAATTTTACCATATACTTTCACTTTTTGTAATATTTGTAAAATATACTGTGGATTATTACGATAATATATAATAATTTTAGGGCGAAAATTACAAGTTCGATGGTGATATGATTTTTGGCTATATTACAAAATTACATATAAATTGCTTTCTCTTTTAGTATATAAATGATTGATTAATTTATTATTCCAAAACTTTTTATCATGGTACAACAATACAATTTAAATTTATAATTTAATTTGTAGTTTTTCAATTATCATCATGACAGGTTCGCACAACTCATTCAATTTCAAATTCGTT
>JAUEKW010150252.1:0-18516 GCA_032274785.1 Ajuga reptans
AACAAAGAAGTGATGGAAGCATGACATATATACAAGTAAAACATAAAGTTTGCAGCCAAAATTTGCATTCTGTGGAACGAACATAATCGTTATTTGGGAAACTTAAATGCGGTTTCGGGAGATAATAAATCGTGAGTCTGGGATTCATTACAAGGTTCGGCAAGAAGCGGGGGGTTATCGAAGACTCCAACAAAAGCCCAGGTTGGACCACGCAAAATCAACGAAGAACACAAAAAAAACTCAGATTCATTACATTTGAGCGGCACTAGGAAAATGAATGACGTCTCTAATCACAATACAAAATATTACCTCCTCCTTATAAACCCTGAGCAACCCTTTCGCCCAGCTTTTACTCAAGTCGTCAGATTTATTCGCCTCTCTTCGATGTGGAGAAGGTCCGAAGAAAAAAAAATCTTCGTTAGATACATCCCAAATGCGAACAAAATATCAAGAGTGGAAAAGAGGAAGGACAAAATTACCTTGCTCTTGAAGTGAATGAAGCGCTAGATTTCTGGGTGATGAGTTGCCTGGAGTAAGAGACGCATTTCACCTCTCTTCTTCCATTCCTCGCGCCGCTGTGAGCAAATGGGGGACCAAACCCTAGAAATTGAACTTTTATTTTTTTTATGAGAGAGACCTTATTGTCAATTTTGAATTCTTGCAATCCCTTGGATAGGGTGATCCCAGGGGGAGGGCGGGACCATTAGTTCTTAGAATAAGCCCAAACAGTGCACTTAAACTCGGGTCGCCGGGATTGAACCGAATTCCCAATTTTGAAAAGTAAACACAAGATTATGTGTGATTATTTGTCCCAATCCCATCTAATTGTCCAAAGTAAACTGGGCCTAATAGTAATAATAATAATAATCTCTACTTAATACTAAAAGAGAGTCACCTAAAAACTAAGGAAAAATATGTGGCGCTCTCTTGATTTTTGACCAAAAAATATTTTTGAAAAACTCTAAATTATTTTATTTTTTAAATGTCCTCGTCTTACAAATAAGTGAGTGTGGATTGTATTTTCACCATATTCTCTTCTCTAGCCAATTAAAATATTTCTCTATCTTCATTCTTTTTCTTTTTTAACCTAAAATTTTAAACGTTTATAACTTTTTTGTATCAACTTCATTATTGATAAAAAAAATATATCAAATTAATGCTTATTTCACGATCTTCAATTAGACATCCATATTGTATGTATACATAAAATATTAAATTTTAAATATAAAATATTTTTTGTTAGGTTAATTGTGATACAGTTAGATATTTAAAATATTTTCATATAAAATTATATTAGGATAAAAGGACATACTTTGAGAAATCTGTAAGGAAAGCATGAGGAGTATCATTTGTATGTTGAAGGATTTTGTAGTGACTGAAAATAGAATGAAATACAAAACAATTGTTTAGTCACTAAAGATAATTTGTCGCGCAAGACAATACTTGAGGAAATCTTTTATGATACCTTTCCAGAAATCAGTCACCAATTCAAGTCATTCAAGCTTTTTGAACTACAGATTCCATAATTTAATTGATATTTGGTAACTACATTGTTAATATATATATAAAATTTCCTAACCAACTCTTATTTATTTTCTGTTTGTAATGAAATGTTTATCTATTTTCTTTACAGATGTGATTGTAACGTGCAGGGCCGGTCCTTATAATTTAGTGGCCTGAGACGAGTTTAAAAAATAGGGCCCCAACTTCATTATACCATTTATAATAAATATAAATAAACTAAAAAAAGCACACAACATAAAAAAACTAGTTTACGAAATAACATGGCAAGTAAGATGATTAAAAGAAGATAATTAGATGACCTACTTGCTGTTATAAACTTTTTCACTTTTCTAATTTTTTTTCCCACTCACCTACAAAGTGTTTTAAAAGAAAAGCAACCCAATATTTAAGGAAGCAAAATTTTTTAAAACAAAAAACAAAAAGAAAGGAAGAAAAAGCATAAGAAGATAAATTGAGGAAATTCCAGAAGTGCAAAAGACAACGAAAAGTCGAAAAGGGGCTGAGAAACGGTTTCGAACCCTCACCACCAACTTCCAAAAATCACACTAAATCCGCTAGGCCAAAACTAATTCTTAATTTATATTTGCATCTAATCAAATTAAATAGAAAACAAATCCAGAAATGACAATATATCATCGGTATTAAATACTTTTTCTTGATATCTAATCAAATTATTTCCATCAAAGTGCAAAGTGCATTAAAATTACACAAAAACTACTTTGGCCCATAAAAATGATATTTGTGTGAGACCGGCATAGGATCGTGTGACGAAAAAAAATATCATTTTTTGTAGTACAAGTTTCACTTTTATTTGTAAAAGTATCACTTTAATTGACAAAACAATCAGTTTTTATACCGAAAGTATCACTTTTATTTACAAAAGTATCACATTTTTTAACAAAAAGTGTGTTCCGCTATATTCCGTCATATCGTGTGGCCGCCACCCACAATACTCGCTCCATATTTGCAATTTCTTCCGGTTCGAGTGGAAAAACATCTAACTTATAGAAGGTCCTGCCCTCGCAATAAAGCTTTATGGAATGTAATTTCTAATAAACTCATACATCTTACTTCTAATTAATAACTTGATGTTTTTCTGTTATATCTATTTTAAATTTAGGCATCACATAAGGGGGAAAGTGCGAAGTGCTCCAAAATCTATACTACTATTTGAATAGTAGTAGTGTCTGTACTTCACTAAATATGTAATATTCGACACACATCTTTAAAAAATAAAAATGAAGAAGTTAAAAGTTGAATCTTTTCAAAATATAACAGTCGCATATCTAGTCATGAGCGGATCTAGTTACACCAATTCGGACTTCAGCCTAGAACAAAATTTGTAAAACTATATTTTTTCTTGTATTGTGATTTTTATTATTCTACTTATTATTTTTTACTAAGCCCTCCATTTAATTATTTTGTTTCAAATTAATCTATCAATTATTTTAAGAAATTTTCAATTTTTTGTATATTTTATTACTAATAATTTGTTTTTATTTTAATGTACAATAAAACACAACTTCTTTCAAAATATTTTCTTCAATATAAATATAATTGTTTACGTTCTAATCTACCCCATTACCAGATCCTGTATTCACCCTGTATCTGATACTGAAATGAAGATATTGCCATTTAGCCATATTGATAGCATGAAATCACTATTGAAAGTGTCGTGCAACCTTTTGTAAATGGAGAAGGATGTAGAACGCACGAAAGAGACATTAACCGAATCAATTGATCTCATTGAATTTGGGGGCCTAACTTTGGAATTTAATCAAATCAACTTTTGTAGTGCTAGGAATCTGCTAAAGATACTTTTCAAGATTCCAATCTTGTTTTCCACATTCTTGGAGATTCTTTGGCTACTTTTTTATTCAATAATTATATAATTTTTTCATTTTTCACATAATCACATTTATATCAATATTCATGTACACAACAAGGAAAATAATTTTTAAGACAATAAAAAGTGATCACAAATAATGAGTATTTGTCACAACTAGTTGTCTCTAAAATTAGTATGAAAATGGTCTCAAATAGTTTGTAGAGCGTTTTGTGACAATAAGTGCTAACAAGTAACTTATTATTAGTGACCACAATTGTGGTCTCAAAAGATATATTATAAAAGACATTTTTTTTTGTTGTGCTAGTATTTTTATTTTATATTTTTATCTTTTTGTGTGTATTTTTAGCATGTGGTGGAAGAAAAGTAAAATTGAGAAAAAAGAAACTCAAACTCGAGGCATTGCTCATTTGAAATTTATGCATACAATGAAGTCTATATGTATATATATGTGTGTTATAAAACTAGAGTAGGAGATAGTCATTTACAATAAATTAATTTTACTTTTTTTCTCATGTGTATTAACTTCAGTCTTCATACATATCACTACATTCTCTTCACAATGCACACTTTTACACTTCTTTTAAAAGGGAATACACTATCACAATTTCATTTGATTAATATATTTTATATGAGTACTTTGATACTATAACTATTGTATATATACAACTGTGATCTATGCCATTGAATTCAATAGTTTTTTTGGTCCCAAGTAGTAGAAATTTAGAGGGGGATGAATAAACCTCTAGCCTTTAGCAATTTTTACTTTTTCACAAGTAGTAGGCAGTAGCTTGCGATCGACTATAAGAAATTGGTTCTTATAGCAGAGCTTACAACTGTAAGTTCCTACAGAGCAGTTTGCTACAGTAAGCAATTCTTTTCGAGACTTACAACTGGCAATGCCTTATGAATTTTACGCATAGTGGAATATGTAAAGTCGTCTTCAAATCAATGCAAGTATATGTAGTATGTTACACCAACATTTAAAACAATAAAGATAGGAAAATAAACACACGTAGAATTATACTGGCTCGAAGGTAGGGGTAATCCTTCTACGTCCACTCTTCCCTCACACAGGAAACATTTCACTAGGTTGTTCACACACTACAATCTTAGTTACACGATGCTCGAGTCTCAACTCGGCACCTACAACGGTTTTCACCCATACTCGGAAGGTTACACCTCTAGCTGTACCCGTTCCTCGGAACCACTCTAGTCTAGTCCGAATCCATGGTTCAACAAAAGACTCATTGTTATACCACTCGAGGAGTAAGGTATAAAATATTTCTTCAACTGAAAGCAGCTTCTGAACAGTTCTTGAACAGATCGAAGATGGGCTTTGCTTCATTAAGAAAGAATGATATTGAAAATGAGTTTTTGTAGATGCTTGAGAACTTTCGCAGTGCTTGAGAAGTATGCTTGAGTATAAGAATTTTAGTGCAGTGTTTCTCTTGCTCTTGTTGCTCAGTACTCTTGTTAGTTTTCAGTCTCCTCTATTGATAGCATTGGAAATTCTATTTGCTGAAGGGTAGAGAGTTTTCTCGTTGACATTTAATCCTCGCGTACGACTTGGAGGCATTGTTGTCCTTTTGCTGGGAGCGTAGATTAGAGTAGATGCGACAATGACAGTCTACAAATTTGTTTTTCCGTTTGTCAAGATACGTATCTTCATGCTCTTGTATAGCCAGTACAAGAATCTCTTTTGTCTCCACTTGCTATATATTTTGAATCTTGAAATTGCCAACTTGTTCCTTCGCTGACTGCTTGCTGCATGGTCTGATGTACGATCTTGATTACTGCATGGAGTGGATCGTGCTGCTAGTAGACCTTGCTATACGTAATCTTCATGCAAGTTTTTGTTGTAACCTCCTTACATCGTCTCCATGTTTCATCCTCTAGCGCACATTCTTGTTGTATGTTGCCAATGACCTTGCTGAATCTTTATGCTGTGACTTTTCCCTATGTAGAGCTAGCCATGTCTATTACAATAGAATACAGAATATTTGTGGGCAGTAGTTTCTACTTTACACGGTGGTTTCTCATCATCAAAACTGAACATAAATTTCTTAACAACTTATAATCTTAACCATTATCAATTATCACTTTTTTCTAGGGAAACATACTCGCATAATTTCCTTGAAGAACTCATGGAAGGTGACAGTGTTAGCAAGGATGAGATGTAAGTGACATTAGTTTCCGTATGAGAGAACAAGAATTGAGATCAAAGCAACAAAAAAAAAAACCCCCACAGTTCTGGTGTAATGGTTGTGCATTATTTCTTAATTATCTGTTAAAGTTGGCATCATGATGTGGTTAGGTTTGGTGGGTTGGTGACAGCGCACCAGCGATGTGTCAAGGTTGGGTACATCTATATTCGTGATTATCTCTATAAGAGAAATAGTAAGAAGAAAATGTTGGAATGAATGAATTCTTTTAAAAAACAAAATATAATTATGACCCTATAATTCACCATTGTTTATTCAAATATTTTAATTTGAATTCTGCTCTTTTTTTTTGAGATAACAAAATATCATTAAATTGCGGGAATCAGCCATCACTGATTGACAAGAAGAAGTAGTCAAAACAACATAAAGTAATATGAAACAGTTGAAGCACCAAACTACTATATTTAAACCTATATAGATCTAAATCTAGTAAATCAAACAAATCACAATTCTGCTGGACAAATCACGTACCAAAATATTTAATCTCGTATTTGTCATTATTCATCTGGTGAAAGCCCCAACAAATGAGCAAATCAATGTACAAAAGCTTAATGATGACTGAATCTTCAAAATAGACACCACAAAAAATAAAACTCCTATTTTTTCAGGGACAAATACTCCCCCACTTATTAAGTGTTGGGATATCGACTGTGATAATGCAAAAGAAAAATGAAAAGAAAGAACAAAAAATTCATAAAATCGTTCACCCAGTTCGTCAAAGAATTGACTACGCCAGGGGTGTTACTAAGCAAGGGTTTTTCAATATTCTTAAGAGAGCAAAGCTACAAATACAGGAACAGTCTATTTATAATGTAAAACGTAGCCTTAAGAGATCATGGGCCTATGTATAGTCAGGCTCCACAACCTAACAATATCTCACCTAGAGATTGAACTCACATGTAACTATCTATTTATCTTGTTATCACTAACCTATAAGTAGACTTGTGCTAGACCTTCATCTCAAGTTCTAAGGCCAGTTGAAGGTATGCATAGCTTCAACTTCTCTAAGTTCACCACCTTAGTCAACATATCAACAGGATTATCACTTCCTCCAATCTTCACTAGCCGTAAATCTTCTTCCAACAGATAGCGTATGTGGTGATATCTCAAGTCGATGTGCTTTGTTCTCAAACGAAAGACTTGACTCTGTACAAAGTAATAAAACTTTGATTGTCGCTGCAAATAATACTATTCCTTTACTCCTTCCTTGATTCATGCAAGAAATTCTGCAATCATACCATCTCTTTGCTAGGCTCAGTTACCGCTAGATACTCTGCTTCTGCAGTAGAAAAGGACACGATCTTCTACAGCTTAGAAGCCCAAGAAATCGTTGTACCACTCAAGGTAAATGCAAACCTGGTTGTACGCCTCCTTTTAACTGGATCTCTTGATGCCATTCATGCATGAACATACCATGCTAATTGATACACGTCTTTTATGCATGCTTTTAGGCTTGTTTATATAGAGAAATTGATAGATTTGCATGTAGAATTGGCCGTTTTATGTTGATTATGATATATTGTGCCAAATAACGTGTTTGCTCATGATTTTATGGAAAATGTATTATTTTAGGGTCAAAGTCTATAAGGGTGAACTTTGGAGAAGAAACAAGCAAGAAACGAGGTGAAACGGCGAAAAAAGGCAAAAATGCATAACTCCATCCTGTCACATCTTCCGTATGTTATTCGTATCTCGAGATATACATGTCCAAATAAGGTGAAATCTATGGCATTAGAAAGCTAACTCAAAGGGATACAATTTCTTTAGAAATAGCCAAAGCTAAATTCGGAACAGACGATCTCCAAATATAGCTTTGAAGTTGGATAAACAATGAAGTTTCGTCCCATTACTTGGTTCACAAGTCCTAGATGTGTTTTTGAGCGAATTTTCCCATCCCACATCAGAATTAATCCCATTTTATCCTAGTTATGTACTTCTATAAATATCCAATGCTCTATACATCAAAATACATTAATTCTCATACTTTAGAGCATTATTCATCCCTTGGAGTAAGAAGCAAGCAAGAGAAGCGAGATTCAAGATCAAGAACCAGAATCAAGAATTCATCAAGATTCCAGGTTTTATTAGTTTTTTTTTTTTTTTGTCATTTTAATTAAAATATGATCGCTGATTGTTATTTGTATTTTAATTCGACTATTTGTAGATAATTTTACATATACTCTAGGGCTAGAAAGTAGATTGTGATGAACTTATGATTGTTATTTGATTATTTAGACTTTGTTCTATGTCTTTATCTATGTGTTTGTTCTTATTAAGATTAAATGACCTGATCATTTTCTTAATATTATTTCTCTTAATAATTCGATGCCCGAGAGGGGAGGGTTGTTAATAGGTTTACAACACATATCGTAGATATTCAATAGCAACCGAGCGGTTTGAGGTATTTGCATATGCAATGGTCTTAGGAAGTTTTAGAAGCTGTGTATACGTTAATTGATCGGAGACGATAATTAACTATACGTGGTCTACACGTTAGCAGTTCCGAGAGGATGTCTGACATAGTTTTGTGGTCGCCTAATAAACATTAGAATTCGGTTTAAAAGTCTAATTGATTGAATAATTAATCATTAAGGAGTCATAATTGAAATTGAACCCTCGGATATATCTCTTTATTATTGATCTCTCTTTGATTGTCTAATTGATGCTTCATGTTAGCTTTTTACTTATTTAATTTAGTCATTACAACACCAATTTCTATATTCGATTGTCTAGATAAAATTATGTTAATATAATTGTGGTATTAAATAGGCTTAGTAATCCAGTCTCTGTGGGACCGACAACCTCTAGTTATAGCTACGCCATACACTTGCGGTAATATTAGGTTAGAAAATTAGTGAACAAGTTTTTGGCGCCGTTGCTGGGACTGGTAGGTAAATTTTATGTCTATCGTGATATGTAATTTAGTCATAATCTATATTTTATTTCTGTTCTATTTAATTGTTTCTTTCTTGAAGATTTTCTCTTTGTTGAAAAATTGTAGGTAGTGCATGCAAACCCGATCTAAGGGATTGAATCAACTCATTTCACTTGATCCAAAAATTGAAGCTATTGCCCTTCATCATCAAGGAAAGAGAAATCAACCAGCTGTGATGGCCGACGACCAACAAGATCAGGCTCAAGAAATACAACGCTTACAAGTTCAGCCTCAAGAACCACAGATTCCACAACTAGCATGGGATTAGACTGCTATAAGGGAATTTTTACGGCCTTTAGAAAATTAGAATTATTGAGGGGTAGTTATACCCCCGATCAATGCCAATAGGTTTGAATTAAAACCAGCACTCATCTCGATAGTCCAATAGAATCAGTTTAGGGGAGGAGCCTTAGAAGATCCGAATGCACACCTGGCTCAATTCTTAGAAGTGTGCGATACTATCAAATTGAATGGAGTTCCTCATGACCATATTAAGCTCCGACTATTCTCGTTTTCCCTACGGGATAATGAAACTATGGTACAATTTTTTATCTTCGAACAACATATCTACATGGGACGAGCTCTGTCAAAAGTTCCTTCTAGAGTACTTTCCTCCGAGCAAGACTATCCGGTGAAAGAGTGAAATTACTCAGTTTAGAAAGTTTGATCAAGAGCCATTGTGTGAAGCATGGGAGCGATTACGGGATCTACTCCGAAAGTGCCCTCAACATAGATTCCAAGAGAGGGAGCAAATTTGTTTCTTCTATGATGGGTACTTGGGCCCACACGTGTAATTCTTGATGTAGCAGCAGGTGTGTAATTATTCTCGAGAAGTGCCCATGATGCACTTGCTATTCTTAAATATATGGCCACCAATAGTTACCAGTGGCCAAATGAGAGGAATATGCCAAGAAGAGTGGCCAGTGTGATGGATTCAAACCCAAATCCTAACGCCACATTATTAGTTGAGATTGCGGCATTATCACAACAAGTATGTGCACTGACTCATGCCACTTAATCGGCCCAAGCCGTGCATGGTACACGAACGGAAGCCTCTTATGAAGTCGATGATGTGAATTATATGAACTAAAGGAACTTCAGTAACTTCAATAACTTCTGAGGAAATCAATAGCAGAATCAGTACCAATCGGATATGAGAAATCACCAAAACTTCTCATACGGAAACCCGAATAATGCTCTTCAGCCGTCTCCTAGCCTCTCAGTCTCACGTGGCATGATCAATGAAGGGATGAATCTGAGTTTGGAGGAGGCACTTACATCATTCATAACTATGACGGAGAAGAAATTCGGTCAGGTTAACAAGAACATAAGCTCAATGAGGATGAATATAAAATTATAAATAAAACTCTTGTCAGTCATAGAGTGGACATCAAAGCAATTCGGACGTAAATAGGTCAACTGACACAATTGATTGGATCACAACACTAAAAGGGGCAATTTCCAAGTGATACTATGGTTAATCCGAAGGAACACTGCAATACCGCCTACTCGAAGAATGATTTCATGTATGAGATATCGAAGCTGCCAATGAACAAGGATCGTGAGATCGAAAAGAAAAAAGAGGAGGAAGAGAACAATGTCAAGGAGGATGATCACGAGTTGGTAAAAACAGGGGTTGAAAAGTTAAAATCTAATTCTAACTCTGACACTCCTATATACACTCCTCCCCCTAAATACATTCCCCCTCTTCCTTTCGCTCAAGGGTTTTATAAAAAGAAAATTGCGCCTAACCGTGCTATTTGTGCTAAACTTTTAAAAGAGAAGCTTGAAGGAAAGAAGAAGATGAAGAACACTAACGTGATTGAGCTAAAGGAGGAATGCAGTGCAATCTTAGATAAGAAGTTTATTTCTTTGTCTATTGATGATTTTTTGGATGTTTGCTTGTATGATTCAATTTATGCTGATCATGATCGTATAGATTATGTTAGTACATTAAATTCACTGCAGGAAGCACCAAAAGAGAGCACTGATAGTGAGGGGTTGAACAAAGAAGAGCATGTTCCACCTGATGAAGTACCTAGTAGTGCACGGGAGGAGAAGAAGAAGGCACACAAAAAGAAAGAGGCAAATGTAAGAAAGGGAGCAAGTCCTAAAATTAACATGAACACGAACATTCAACCAAGAAGAGCACACAAAGCGAATGATCCAGGGAGTTTTGCTATCCCTTGGTCTATCGGTAGCTTTAAATTTGATAATCTGTTGTGTGATTTAGGATCAAGTATAAACTTGATGCCTTGGGAAACATATAGGCAATTAGGAATAAGGACTATAAAACAAGCATTTACTACTATTCAGTTAGCCGATAGATCCTTACTAAGGCCATATCTGCCAACAAGGCGTACCATTTTTTTCCCACAAATCTTGGTCTTAGACCAAGTTTAGGGGAGGGGGTATGAGTGGGACGTCTTGGTAGATTGATTTTTTCCGTTGCTGCTATATCTATTATTTTTGTGAAATCGTTTGATTGTTAGTTGATTGCATCATGTGGGTGTGTTAGGTTGTTTTGATGAATCTTTTAGTTGAGTCGAACTTGAAATTTGTGCTTTTAATATTTTGTGAACATGAGGCTAGAAATGGTTGATTGGCGATAATGTGTCTATGATGAGTCGAATTTCTAAAAATTTTGAAAGACACATAGTAGAGCATGATAGGCGTGTGAAGGCGAAATTGAGAATGCATCTAGAATAAAGATCACAAAGCATGTGAGGTTTTGAGCTTTGAATAGAAACCCATATTGTTGGAGTTATAATTTTTTTTTTCATGTGTGCATTGTTGGTCATATTGTACGTGTGTCTCTAGAACTTACCTTGGTTCTTCTTGAAGATGCCATGTATGTGTGTAGGTATTGAAAATAATTTTAGGCCATCTTTCTTTTAGCCTATTATATGCCAAAACGATTTCCCACCAAAATTTGCATTATGATCACTAGTTAGCCAATTTGAGCTTTTAAGCCTGATCTTTGACAGCCATAAATTACAAGCTTTTATACGTTCTTTTAAACTTTTTTCCTTGGTACTTGGACTGATTGAGTGATGGAGATGGTTGGAAAGAAGTAAAAATAAGGTGAAAATGAGTGAAGTGGAAGAAAGTGTGATAGGTTTGGGTGGAGAAATATGTTCATTGAGTAAGTAGGAATATGACCCCTTTTGACTCACTCTAAGTGTTATTCATAGTTAGTATTTGAGTCGGGGGGCCAAGTCATGATTACTTTGAGCCCTTTTTGTTGGTTTCAATTAAAAAAAGAAAAAGAAAAAAAAAAGAGAAACAAATCAGAAAAATCAAAAAAAAAAAAAAAAAAAAAAGGAAAAATAATAAGAAAGAAGAAAAGAGAAAAATAGTATGTTATTTGTTGATAGTTAGAATAAAAAGAGGGGTCAAAAGAGACCTAAGTATAAGCTATACATGATTGGGAGTAGATAAAATTTTCTACTCATATTTTTAGATCAATGAATAAATTGGGTAATGTAGCGTGTTGAAAAAGAGTAATGAGGTGAAGAAGCTAGCTTTTAGCGTACTGAGAGGCAAAAAGAGAGATGAAGTGTGAAGCTCAAGTTGAGGAATAGTTGAGAGTAGCCAGCTCAGTTAGTCCAAGTTGAGTCACTTTATCTATATTTATCCCACCTTACCCAAAAGCCTACATTACAACAAAAAGCTAAAGACCTTTTCTGATTCTTTGTTCACACATGTCAAGTGCAATAGAGAGTTTATACAATAGGCAATCATATGGTAGACTATGTATGTGAACCAACCCGAGCATAAACACGTCCCTATTTATATATTTGAGAGAAGAGTGATACATATTATGGTGAGGATAATTTATTTGGGTGTTATGTCTCGACAGTTGTTAATGCACTACCGATTCACTATATGCTCAATATCTATGTTGTTTGTTTTTGAAAAATAATATCCTAAGACTAGATTCATCGTCAAATAGCCTAAAAGTTGTGTATTCTTGTTTGTTGCTTTCATTGTCCGAGGACGAACAACAATTTAAGTTTGGGGGGTTTGATACACATCTTTGATGCATGCTTTTTAGGATTGTTTATATGGAGAAATTGATAGCATTTGCATGTACAATTGACCGTTTTATATTGATTATGATATATTATGCCAAATGACGTGCTTGCTCATGGTTTTATGGAAAAGGTATAATTTTAGGGCCAAAGTCTATAATGACAAAGTTTGGAGAAGAAACAAGCAAGAAACGAGGTGAAACGGAAAAAAAAGTAAAAAAATGCATAATTCCATCCTGGAACACCTTCAGCACTTTGTTACTATCTCGAGATATACATGTCCACATAAGCTGAAATCAGTGGTCTTAGAATGCTAACTCAAAGGGCTACAATTTTGTCAGAAACATCCAAAGCCAAATTTAGAACGAAAGATCTCCAAATATAGCTTTGAAGTTGGACAAACAGTGCAGTTTCGACCCATTACTTGGCCCACAAGTCCTAGACGCATTTTTTGAGCGAATTTTCCCATCCCATATCAGATTTATCCCATTTTATCCTAGTTATGTACTCCTATAAATACTCAAGGCTCTATACATCAAAAGACATCAATTCTCATATTTAGAGCATTATTCATCTCTTGGAGTAGGAAGCAAGCAAGAGAAGTGAGATTCAAGATCAAGAGCCAGAATCAAGAATTCATCAATAGTCCGGGTTTAATTAGTCTTTTTTGTCGTTTTAAATACAATATGATCTCTGATTGTTATTTGTGTTTTAATTCGACTATTAGTAGCTAATTTTACATATATTCTAGGGCTAGAAAGTAGATTGTGATGAACTTATGGTTGTTATTTGATTATTTAGACTCCGTTCTATGTCTTTATCTATGTGTTTGTTCTTATTAAGCTTAAATGACATGATCAATTGTTTAATCTGATTTCTCTTAATCATTCGACGCCCGAGAGGGGAGGGTTGTTGATAGGCTTACAACACAGAGCGTAGATATCCAATTGCAACCGAGAGGTTTGAGGTATTAGCAAAGGCACTGGTCTTAGGAACTTTTAGGAGCTGAGCATATGTTAAATGAACGGAGAAGATAATTAACTATACGTGGTCTACACGATGGGTGCTCCAAGAGGAGGTCTGACATAGTTTTGTGATCGTCTAATAAAGACTAAAATTTAGTTTAAAGCTCTAATTGATTGAGTAATTAATCATTAGGGAGTCGTAATTGAAAGTAAACCCTAGGATATATATCTTTGTTATTGATGTCTCTTTGATTGCCTAATTGTTGCTTCAAGTTAGCTTTCTTACTTGTTTAATTTAATCATTAAAATACCAATTTCCATATTCGATTGTCTAGATAGAATTAGGTTAATATAATCATGGTATTAAATAGGCTTAGTAATCCAGTCTCGGTTGTGTTAGGTTAGGTAATTAGTGAACACTAATTCAACTTTTTTTTCTTTCAAAACACAAGACCCTCTCTATGGTACCTCTCAAGTACCTAAGGATCAACTTCACTACTTTCCAATATTTCTTACTTGAATTACTCATGAAACGACTAACAACTCCCACCCATGCGCAATATCTGGTCTAGTACACACCATTGCATTACATTAGGATACCAATCACTGAAGCATATAGGGTCTATAGCATATTGACAGGCTCCTAATCACTGCTAGGTGAGTCCATGATAGATAGCTTAAACTAGCTACCCAAGGGAATACTTATTGGCTTAGCATCTTGCATACTAAACCTCTTCAGAACCTTCTCAATATATTCAGCCTGTGGAAGGTACAACTTGCCTGCCACCTTATCCCGATTAATCCGCATACCCAATATTTGTTTAGCCTTTCCCAGGCTCTTTATAGCAAACCGTTCAGACAATTGCTTCTTTAAATTGTTAACTTCTCGAGAACTAGAACCTCCTATCAACATGTCATCAACATATATCAACAAAATGATATAACTATTGGCAAACCTCTTGAAGTAGCAACAATGGTTAGTTTCGCATCTGACGAAGTCAATATCGTTCATGAACCCATAAAATTTCTTGTGCTACTGTCTTGGAGCTTGCTTTAAGTTATACATGCTTTTCTTCAGTTTACATGCAAGCTCACTTCTGCCCTCTAGCAAGTATTCTTCTTGTTGTATCATTTAAATTTCACCCTCCAAATCACCATGAAGAAAACCTATTTTTACATCCATCTTCTCTAACATCAATTTCTCTGCAATAACCAAACTTAAAACCAATCAAATAGTGGTTAGTTTCACAACAGGAATAAATCATCACTGTAATCAATATTGTATTTCTGTTGAAAACCCTTCACAGCCAGTCTTGCCTTGTAACGCTTGCCTCCATTCGCTTCCTTTTCAATTGTGTAAACCCATGCAATGCCTTCTTACCCTTTGGGAACTCAACTAGTTCCCAAGTGCCATTGGACATTAATGAATTTATTTTATCATCTATAGCTAGTTTCCACTAGCTTACAATGATCACTTTGCGTAGCCTCTGCATAACATTCAGGTTCACCAACGTCAGTCGATAAAAGATTGTTCGAAGGCGTAAACTTATTTGGTGAAAAACACTCTCTGGCGAATCTATGCAGCGAATGTGTTGGCGGTGGTGTACGTTGTTCTACCATAACAACCACCTGGTCATTCTGAACTGTCTTGCTCCCACCTGAGTTCAAGATATCTAGCTCAACAACCTAAGGGCTCTTAACCTGAGCACTTGTACTGTCAGCATCTTTTACGCCCAAGATGTGTTTGTATAAATATGTTCATCAAATATGACATCTTGATTATGAATTATTTTCCGATTTTGATCATCCCAAAATCTATAATTTAATTCTTCACCGCCATATTCAGTTAATGTACACTTAACAGACTTAATATCCAACTTACTTCTATTGGCAGCATCAACATGAACATAAGAACTACAACTAAATACTCGACGAAAAAGACATGTTTACCTCTTTACCACTCCAAGCCTCATCTAGTACACCACTCCCCAAAGGAGTTGATGGTTCTTTATTAATCAAGAAGGTAGCAGTATTAATTGCATCTCCTCAAAAAATCTTCAGGAACCCTATTTTCAACCGCATGCACCTAGCACATTGATTCAAAGTTCTGTTCATACGTTCTGCAATGCCATTCTACATAGAGGTTCCTTTCACGGCCCTTTCCATACTAATATCATTACCAGCACAATACTCTTTTAACACACAGAGCTCGTATTCTCCACAATTCTTAGATCTCAAACACCTTACTTTCAAACATGTTTCAGTTTCTACCAAGACTTTCTGCTTTCTAAAGGCGTCAAAAAGCATTAGATTTTTTTTTCAAAAAATAAATCCATACCATTCTAGTAGAGTCATCATGAAGGTCATGTAATATGACACACCACCATGACATGTCAACAGTGCTGGTCCCCATAAGTCACTATGTGCCAATTCCAGCTATTGATTCTTCGAGGTTCTGCCCCTCATCGAAACACTCAACCTTTTCTATTTTTCGAATACAAAACACAGAGACCAACGTCAACTGTCGTGAGGCCTGACAGCTTAGTCTTTGAACACAAAACATTCATACCCTTCTCACTCATGTGGCCGAGCTGGCAATGCAAAAAATATGCTTTATTTTTTGCACCAGCAAGAATAATACTATGACGGGTATTGTTCGTCATATATAACGTACCTCTCTCTCACCTCGAGAAACTACCATGACTTCTTTAGTTATCTTCCAAGTGTTGTAACCAAAGGTTACAACATAGCATTCATCATCTAGTGGCTTCACGGAAAGTTAGTATGGAATATGTCTCACACCACGCCGTTGTAAACTGAAACCGTTGGATATGTTGATTCGAACATCCCTCTTCCCCAAATCCTCCAAAGGCTCATAATCAGCAAGATAAACCTTATAAAAATTACATGTTCTTGTAATGACCATACTCATCAAAATTAAAGCACTTGATCAAACTCTTGTCCTTCTTTGATTTATTCCTCCCTCTTAACTTTGATACCTCGACTCAATGTTGACCTTGAGTCTGATCTGCCTCTATTTCCCGTGCTCAAAGCTGATATCGAAGCTATACCTGATCCTTTCCTGTGAATTTGTTCTCTTATAATCATATCTGTAACTTCATCAAACTTAAGGTTTACCTTCCCTGTTGAAGCACTAACAACAATAAACCGTTCCGCTCCAGCTTCCTAGTAAGGAAGACAAAAAAATAAGGGCTTTTACCTTATCATCGGAATTGATCTCAACCGAACTCAATTGGGCAATTATCATATTGAATTCGTTGAGATTAGTGGGAACCACAATACTTTTTGCCATCTTTAGTTTAAGCAGGCGAAGATGAACCTTATTTGCCGCTGGTGGCCTCTCGTACATCTCTAACAACATCTCCTTGGTAGTTTTTTCCTTAACCGTATGGAGCGCAACGTTTCTGGGCAGAGATAAACGTATTACGCTCATCGTCTTTATCTCCAATAATATCCAGGCATCCTCTTTCCTTTCCTCAGGTTTCTTATTCAAATGTTGATACAAAATATTTTTCGTACAAGTAATCCTCGTTCTGCATCTTCCAGAAAGTAAAATATGTTTCATCAAACTTTTTAATAGGCAATTTTCCTTCACCCTTCATATCTGCTCCCACCGGCCCCCTGAAAAGAAAATGCACGAAAAGAAAAACACGCAAAATATGTTCCATCAAACTTTTCAATTGGCAATTTCTGCATCCGGGGCTCAGATACCAGTTGTTGGAATATAAACTACGATAATGGAAAAGAAAAATGAAAGCATGAAAGAAAAACACATGAAATTATTTACCCAGTTTATTAAAGAATGAACTACGTTTAGGGACGCTACCAAGCCAGAGTTTTTTAATATTTCCAAGAGAGAAAAGTTACAAATACATCGGCGGGTTATTAAGAATCAAAGCAGCATAAAATTCAAATGAAATTAGGTTGCATTTTGATGGAGGAATTTACAAATCAAGGTGATTTCAAATGAATTGATTTATTACTCTTTTTTTTTGTATTTGAAAATCCACTCATTTCAAATCCCTTGTTTGGATTTTTAAATTCCAATGAGTAGATTTGATTTGTTTGATTTTTTTTTAAATTCTTAAAAAGGTGATGATAATGAAAGTGTGTGTGTCTTGTATGTGTTGTGTGTGTATGTAATATGTACGTAGTGTGTGTATGTGTGAAATGTGTCTGCAGTGTGTGTAATGTAAGCGTATGTAGTGTTTGTGATTATGTATCCCTCTCTCTAGTTGTGGGAACAATTTTAAATCAATAAAAATGAATTAGATATATAGAAAATATTTAAAATCAATAAATAAGTAGAGTTGATTTGATTGTGGATTTCAAATTCATCCTCAAATCCACCCTCAAACCCCTCTATCCAAATACGACCTTAACTATTTTTTTATTTTTTATTTTTTTTGGATAAATATTTCTTTGAAAAATTCCACGTGATACACAAGGATACAGGTAGTTCATATATGGGTTAATTACCAAATTAATCACGACCTTTGGTCCAATTTTCAATTACAACATGACTTTTAAAACTTATCAATGTTTGTCACCAACTATATTTTTTTTTCAATTACAATAACAACCACATTTTTGACATCTAATTGTATCGCCACCACCACCGTTAGATGCATCTTGACGAGACCTTCATTTACCCTCAACTAATTTTACAATCCGCCACTTTTACCGCCTTTAATTGAGAGTGAAAGAATGACAACAATAACTTTAACTTCTAATTAACGGCAGTAAAAGTGGAGGATTGTGAAATTTGTTGGGGGTAAATGGAGGTTTCGTCAAGATGCATCTAACGGTGGTGGCGGAAATACAATTAGATGTCGAAAAGTGTAGTCGATGTTGTAATTGAAAAAAATATATAGTTGGTGACAAACATTGATAAGTTTTAAAAGTCATGTTATAATTGAAAATTGGACCAGAGGTCATGATTTGTTTGATAATTAACCCTTCATAT